>OX328123.1:89765952-90025952 GCA_946811695.1 Gonocerus acuteangulatus
CTGATAGACAATTTTGACTTAGCCTATGGCACTACACATATTAAGATCTACCTGTTTACCAAGTTATGTCAATCGGTCAAATGGTGTGATTTTGTATAATTAATAAACAACAATCAGACAACCGGTAGATGTTTTTTGACGTATCAAGACCTACAGATTTAGTGTATTTTTTAAACAACTCTTTCTATTTAGATACCTATGTCATACACCGTAATTTGTTACAATATGCGAGAAAGAACGGCCACTAGGAGCAAATTAGTTTGGGTCCGGAGTAAAACCCCTTCCTAATAAACCGATTGAATTTTTTTTACAAAATATTTTCCTCTGTAGATGATCACAACGAATACGCAGTAAATATAACTAAAATTACGGCTGGTAGTGGCAAAATGGTAATTTGGACCTGGAGTAACCCCCCCCCCTCCTACTAATGAACCGATTCAGTTTATTTTTACAAAACATTTTTCTATTAAAATGACCACAACGAATACCGAGTTTCGTGGCAATACAACAAAAATTGCGGCCGGTATGATCAAATAACTACTTTGGATCCGGAAACCTCCCCTCCAGATGGACGGATTTTGCTGGTTAATGAACTCGTTCAATATGATATACTAAGTTTTGTGACGAAAAAACAAAACGCTGGTGTTTATCGTGTCAACGATAGTTCATCTAATGTTCGACGTGATTATTTACATTGGCATAACTTTTTTATTTATGAGCCGATTGACATGAAACATACACTATTATATGTTAAGTGAAGCTTACCACAATATATTAGTGTAAACCACATCGGATAAGCCGTTTCTGAGATTAGCGTGCACTGAAAAAAATTCTAAAAATCATTGTTTTGGGTACTATATGATTGATAAAGGCTCCCAAAAGTATTTTTCCCATATATCTTCCATGTACAGACAGTGACCCATTAGAATTTTATTATATGCATAGATATACTTCATTATTATAGCAATATAATGTACAACATCGTTAATCAAAAACTTTTATTTATTATTTAGTTTTCAAAGGCACAACAGCTGTTGTTGAACTCACACTTTAATTTTAATTGTTAAAAAAGTTCAGGTGAGCCTAGAACTTTTTGAAGAAAAATAGTAATCCAAAAAGTTATTAGAAAACTTTTATTGAGCAAACCTTTTCTGAATAAGTTTTTTAAATACTTTCAAAATGAAACTTTTTCAAAAAAGTTAATGATTCTTTCGGCCCCTGGTATAATAGTTTGTAATAATAATAATTTTTAAGGTTTGTCTAACCTTCATTTTTGATAGTTCTAAAGAAATCTGCTATGTGCAGACACATTTCCATTATTTTTAAGTGAAGATTGGGGTTCCATTGTAACTGAATTTGTCGAGAAATTTTCAAATTAAGCACATTCAAGCCTTTGTTCCATTCACCTCTGAGAAGTTCAATGTTCCCATTCCATCCCTAAAAACATACCAAAAATAAAAAGAAAGACTAATTAACTTCAAAACATTTATATTATTAATGCATCAATCAATATAAAAAAAAAAATATTATTAATCATATTACCTTAATTTCAGATGAACGTATGCATAAAAATGTTGGGGTAGTAGGTGATATAGAAGACATCTTAATGCCTTCAGCTTCGATACAAAGTTTCACTGGGAGTGAACTTTCAATTCCTGCTGAATCAACTCTCATCATGAGACATACTAAAATATAATAAGAATATGAGAAAAAAGAATGTTTTTCCATCAAAAAGGTCAAAATTGTCAACTAAAACTTTAAACATAAATTTATATTCGCCCTTTAATATATATTAGAACTGAAACGAGGCAAAGATTCCAAGCAAGTTAATATTGTCAGAGAATTTTTGTCGAAAATATCTTATTAACCTTCCGATTGTCCCATGTAGCTACGAGATGAACAGTGAAAAGTTTTTTCAATCGCGCACTAGGGAGTTTAGTGAGGGGGGCCAGCGTTTTGTTATCTTCCCAACTTCCGTTCCCACTTCACTTAGTGTACACAGCACTACCTGCCCGTGACATCAACAGCCCTGAAACCAGGAGGTGCATGCAACCATTCGTGTAAGAATTTGTTTTTAATTCATCTGATTAATGTTTTGTGGTTGGTAAATATTTTAATTATGATTTAGTGGGGTTTTCACTGTATAATTGTTATTTCATCCAAGTAATTCTATTATTAATTTATCCAAAACTTAATTTTCAGATGTCAGACGCATGCGACAAGTAACATCATTTTTTTCTTCTCGGTATTTCAATTAATTTTTTTTTTCAGAAGAAAAAACTAGTGTATTCACTTTCAGAAATTAAGGTACTATGGTTTCCTACGTTCCTAAAAGAAAAAAATAAAGTGCTCTTGATATACAGCATGCACTTTGATGGTAACATTGATCCTGAAACAGAAGAAGAAAATAACCCAGAAATGATCACATTTTATAAATCAACCAAAGGAGGAGTTAAGACAGTAGACAAGTTATATGCTACGTACAGTGTTGCTTGAAATGCATGATGCTGGCCAATGGTGGTTTTTATGCACTTCTCAAAGTAGCTGGCATGAAATGAGCATACAGTGAAAAACCGTTGGTCAGCTTGCTATATACCTGGTCAAGTAACAAACCGATCAGTAACTTCTTCCCAAGAAGAAAGAGAAGAATCTGAAGAAAGAAGATGGATAAAAAGGAAGTTGTGTGATCCATGATACACAGTTTCAAACGTAATAGGATGGCAAGATACACTTGCTAAGAATGTGGAGCTTATCTTTGTATGGACCGTATTCATGATATGTATGATACATGTGCAAAAAATAGTGGATGTGACCCAGTGGATCCAGATTGATTCTAATGAACGTAGTTGCATTTGAAGCATTAATGTTTTTCTCGTAGTTATGCGAAATGTTTGTTCCATTTGCTCGAATTTTTTTTGTTTTTCCTAATTCGTCTTATTAGTTATTACCTATCTCATTTTTTCTATGACTATTTGATCGGTTCATGATACTATATTTCACCGTAAGACTTACGTTCTAGTCTTCCAAAAGGTTCCAAGTTTTGTATGGCAAGACTGATTGTGAAACTTTAAAAATTTTGAAGTCATTAATATATTACAAATTTGTAAGTATTTTGTATCTTGTCCACATAATATTAAAACATTGTGTTGACTAATGGCTTATTATTATGTTTCTTGGTCAACAAAATGTATAAATTGGTAAAAAACATGGGATAAGACTTAAAATGTGATCTTGCATCTGTGAGATGCATGGGACAATCGGTGTTATAAAATACTTGTGACAAACCAAAGGTTAACTTAATGATGGAAGTAAAATATAAAAAACAAAAGGACTGTACGATAAACTATGCTTATGAAAAAAACAGTTACCTTTCTTGTTAGCAATAAAGAATATATTTGTGTTGGCCAAAGAAACATTAATGCTTTTTTGTTTAGTTGCTTTCCTTCCAGATTCAGCATTAGTTTTCTTCACCCTTGATGAGATCATACTGAAAATTAAAAAAAAAAAAAAAAAAAAAAAAAAAAAAACTACATTTATTTATTTTAATTTTAAATTACTTATTTTAATGTTAACTGACGCCCATTCTAAGAAGAGGGCCTCCTAAAACAGCGAACCAAAGTTATGTTGGGAATCGGGAGTGGCTAGAACTTGGGTGGGTAGCCACCACGTTTTTTTTTTTTATTATTATTATTTTTTTTCAATCAATAATTGGGCAATTAATCCCACACTATCAACAGGGCGCCACTCTTTTGTAATTCCAACAGCACGTGATCAGTGACCCATTAGGTACTGGACACACTGGGCGTTGCTTAACTTCGGTGATCAACGGGAACCAGTGCATTCAACGTGGCTATGGCCGTTGGCTACACAGAATTTTTTTTTTTTTTTTTTTTTTTTTTTTTACGGCGCATCTACATCTTGGCCATTAGCACCGCCATAGAATTATCAGCATTATTAAAAGGTTGCAACTTACAGATAATTAATGCTAATAGCCCAGAAGTTACGCCGGGGAAAAAACATTATAATGTGTTATTGAAGTAGAAGAATGAAACAAGGATCATGGAGGGAATCGAAAATACTGAATTGGTAAAATATAGAGAAATATAATTAAAATAAATTCAACAACAAAAACTAAGAAAATTTATTATAATTCAGTTTTTAGTAAGATAACCCCCAGTTTTGTGAATATTTTGTACATTACTCATATGAAAGTTAGAAGAAATAAATCTATTAAAATATATATATATATATATAGATATATATATATATATATATATATATATATATATATATATATATATATATATATATCCTGCTATTATTATAAGTAACACATTAGAACCAAAATTACAATTGAAGAGCTTAGAGGAAGAAGATGATATGAGACAAATGAGTAAAATGGAGAAAGTCAGCTTTAAAGTTGCTAGTAAGCCTCTCTACATCACACAATAAGCAAATTGTTGTAGTTTTGTTTTTCAAAATGATTGGGTATTGTCAAATTCGCTATAGCTTATGAGATAATTGGGAAGATCTATTAAAAGTCCGACTCGCAGAAACTGCATCATCTTAGCGCGGTTCCTGTTCATATCCCTATTGTCATTTGAAAAGCTTAGAATAGAAACAGATAATATTTTCTTCGGCCTTTGTTCAAAGGGCTTTATGACTTTACCTGGTCGGGTCCGCCAGACCCTAGAATCCTCTTCTACCAATACTTCATTTCATACGTTTCAATGAATAGGAAAATATCAACATTTTTCACATATTCCTGTGTTCTTTTACTATAGTAATAATTCTACAAATAAAATCAATTAAAAAATAAAATAAAAAAACCAACAGCATGAAGGCAATTGAAAATATTCAAAAGACGTCATCGAATCTCTTTCTCTTGGCAAGCTATATTTCTAACAATGAATTGTTTTTCTTATTTTGCCTAATCTGTTTTATTGTCAAATACATTATCCAACTATAAGCAATTAAAAAATAACAAGGAATAAAAATAGACAAAAAGAACCGTTCGAGTAAATGAAATCAATTACTTCGAAGTTTAAGCACTTATTTCTCCGATTGACATCACCTAATGAAAAATTGTTTCAGAATCTTTTTTGTAGAGAATTTATAAAGCTTTCAAATAATTTCTATCCAATTATCACGATTTCCCAACCGTCTTCTAGATATTAATGAAATTATACGAAGTTCCCAAAACTTTTCATGCCTGTTCATAAAATATTTTATTCTAACCCTTCCTTAGCTCCAAACGTAACCAAAATTTTAAGATGTTAGTTTTGATGAAATTCAAACATGCAAAAAATGTTTCAACTGAATCCCATGATTCTAAGTACCCAAACCAAAAACGGTATTCAAAAACTATTTTTCCAATTTTCTCAGAAAAGGTTAAAGCTATCGCCTTAAAAATGGTTTCATTCGTTTTACTAGCCCAAGAAGCCTATTAAACGAGTACTTACAAGCATATGAACTCAAAAACGTAAGCGTTACGATTTTTTTTGCACAAATTTCGCCCCAAACGCCATCTTGCAGTGGGCGGATTTTGCTGGTTAACGAACTTGACCCTTCAAATTGGACGACGGATTTTTGTACCAATTCCATCAAAATCGGACCATTAGGGACGCCAGAAATCCGCGAAAACTGTTTCACTAATATTACTTTGTTAGGAAGGAGAGTCACAAATTTACACGTTGATGGTTAAATATATTAAAACATGAAAATGTCTTCATTCTACTTAACTGGCTTTCCTTGGGACTAAAACTCATGCTCGTTAGTGGAAGAACAAGAGCATCATGATACACAATGTCATCGTGTTTTAACCCTTTTCCTAAGAGAAGTGCATGGTGAAGGGTTCTCTGGTACTGAATAGCTGACAAGGCCAAGAACATCATTTAAATACCCTCTAGTAACAGGCATGAACACTAGAAGAGTATGCTACAGTAACGCTATAAATATGAGGAACTTTCAACTGCTGGAGCAATCATTGGCACGGGTGGCCTTCTTTCTTTCCTACGAATTCCACCGCCCAGCCGCTTCTCGGCTCACAGTAGAGAAAGGGTGGGAAAGGGGGGGGGGGAGAAGTGGAAGAATATGTCTTGTGAACTTGTTCTTCTATATCACTAACATGTGGGCATAACATCTCATCCTAAGAAAATAAGCTTACTTGAAGGGTTAGTGGAAAGAAGAGGTATAATATGTTTAAAAGAGAAAATATCATGCTCGAAAATATAAATGTTTTCAATAATGTCACTAAACATGGTCACCTACTAAGCTCTTCAATTAACAGTACATTAATTATAAAATAATTTCACCTGACAAGAGGTAGTAAAATATCTGCAAAAGGCGGGGACCATTCAAGTCTGACTGTATCTAGGAGGGCAGAAGATCTTGAATGTCCACCTTTTACTAATATAAGTCCTGCTGCAAATGCAGTCCCCCATGTATGTTCCTTTCTTAAGTTACCAGGACCACCAAACTTAGCTAACTGACACCATACACTCTCGGACAATAACTCCCACAACTCTCCTGTAAAAACTTTATTTTATTAGATTGATAATCAATTATTCTAATAAGTCTTTAAAAGAAGAAATGTGGACAAGTAAAATTTCTGAAGAGAAAACATTCCATAGTTTTTTTTTTTTTTTTTTTTTTTACGGCGCATCAACATCTAGGTCATGCAGCGAGGAATTTTCCCAGTGAGCCCTGAGACAAGAAAATTCCTGCCGGAGGTGGGAATCGAACCCACCATCTCCTGCTTATGAATCCAAGGCGCTAGCCGCTAGACCACGGGAGACCTCCCATTTCATAGGTGTTTGTATTTTTGTTCTCGGTGAATTGGTCATTAGCACAGGAGGTAGAGCTTTTTTCATGGACAATAGAAAAGAAATAATAAAAATAACAAAAAACTAAAAAATCAACTAATATCATTAATAATAATAAAGTTGTTTAAAATAATAAATCAATTATTATAGATATGATTTTGTTTACTTATATTTAAACAAAAAATTGAAGATAAAAAGTAAGGAATATATTTACATCTAAAAGCCATTCTTGGTTTTAATTTTTATTTATTATGAATTATATTACACTTTTTATCCTGAAGAGAAATAAATTAAAATAAAATCAACTAAAGTCAGGCCGGCGAGTCATAACACACAGGTGGTGGGGAAACTACGTCATCCAGGCCTCCCCCACCTTGCTTGCGTCCCTGACGGAGGGGAAGTGTTCCCTCTCTCCTTTAATACACTCTTCACTGTCTTATATTTGTTTAATATTTATTTCATTTACTTCTCTATTTATTAAATAAATATTTCAAATTAAGGTAAAAAATGTATTAGTTGCAAAAACAAACATTTAATAAAACAATCATTTTTATTTTTATTTAGTTAGTTATTCTAAACTGTTTTTTTTTTTTTTTTAATTCTGTTTATCGCCTGGGAGGGGAAAGCAACCCATCTCTCCTGAATCATCAGGTGACGTAGCAGCGGTACGTCTACCATAATCCAAATCGTTCCATTCATCTTCTGAAGAATTATCTGAATCAGATGAACAAGAATTCCTTGAGGCGGAACTTCGATTCATTTGTTCTATATTCTCCTCACGCAGTGCTTCTTTCCGTCAAGCTTCTTCAATTGGTTCCTTTGTATGCCTTACTGGTTCATTCCAATTTTTTCTGGAGAAACAGCGTTACATTCCTCTCTCGTCAGTCACTCTACATCGGTGATGTTAAAGGTCGTATTTTCCTTGGCAACTTTCCCTTTTATTGGTGCTCAAATTAGTTAATCCAAGTCGGAGCCTTATTTTTAATTATCCACATCAATTGAACACTTCTGACTTCATCTCTTTATGATAATCCCGTATTTTTTTTTTTTTTTTTTTTTTTTTTTTTTTTACCTGAATAATAACATACTGTTAGGTATGAAACTGTTTGCACTACCTGCATGGGCCATGATAAGGCATCAACCCTTCCCAGTAGTTTTCGGGAAGCCCGAAGTGAGTCATCTGTCCAGAATTTGCTAATCGTGTTTCCAGCATTTATCCATGACTCAGCCAGAAATACCACTTCCTCTAAACTGCATTCTCTGATTTGGCATAACAATAAACATCTGGCAGTGATGATATCCCTTCGTTCCATAACAAATTTCCTGTTGTTTATTTTCTTCTATTTAAAGTATAATTTGTTAAGAATAAATTACAAGGGTGTTTTTCCTTCTGTAAATAATCCAGCTTCTTTGAGAGAAAACAGAATAAGGGCAAAAGAGGCTGGGTTGGAGGGAGGCCTTCCCCCATGGGCATATATGGGGGGGCTGCAGCCCCCCCCCCGAAATTTTGATTTGATGGTAAAAACTTGTAAAACCCTTAAAAATAAATTAAATAAGATCACTTAGTTCATAAAAAATATTTTATTTTACGTATAATAGCATTTTAGTTGCCTAAAACTATTCCAAGGTCTACATTTTTAGTATTCCATACCCCAGAAATGGTCTCAGCTCCCCCCCCCCCCCGAAATTTTCCCAGCCTCTTCTGAAATTATTTTCTATATACCCCCATGCCTTCCCCTCCTTGAGTACAGGGTGGGGGTGGGTCTACTATAGCGTCATCTCATGAGAAATAATGCAAGGAATGATAACATGGAAGAGTTTTGGCACATGCTTCTACTTTCAAGAGGTAATGTTATAAAACATAACGAGACATGGAAGCAAGAAAACTTATTATTAAGAATCAGTTTTTGTTAGTTTTCAGAACCAAAATTTTTACATAAGTCAAAAATTGCAAGATGTTTTAAAAAAATATATGTGTTTAAATAAATAAATCTACTATATATTTGACAAATACCACTCAATCACTCACTGACTATCATCGCCCAGCCCAAACCACTTGACAGACAATTTTGAAATTTTGCAGGGACGCTCCCTTTAGAACGTAAACACTCGCTAAGAAGAATAGGAGAATCCGCACTTAGACTTCTTAATTTTCTTCTGGACTTAATATTACAAAAGTGACAATACTGAAGAGAACACAAGTGGCAGGCAGCAACAGTCAAGAAAATCACTTGGATATCTTTACCACCCGAAAGTTTACAGTGTTTACAACCCATTCCTGTATCTAACTTATTTTTTTTTTCAGAAATGTCATTTAGACCCCTTGACTTCTGGGACCCTCATTTATAATGAACAACTATTAATTATGTTCGGTGTGAACGCAAATTTCTAATGGACCAATTTTGCTTTTTATTACAACACACGTTTCTCATTAGTAGGGCATTATATCAACTTAGTTGAATAAAAATGAAGGCAGGTATAGACAAATTAATAATTTGGTCCCATTCCAAATGGACCGATTTAGTTTATTTTTACAACATATCTTTCTCTTTATATGAATACAATGAATGCAGAGTTTTGTTGCAATATAACAAAAATGTCTACCGTTAGGGTCGTATTAATAGTTTAGGCCAAATGGAGATTTGAAGAAATTGTTTAAAAAATCTTTCATTAGTGCATCCTTTATAGCTATATTCTTTTGGCCAGTGCTAAACTTTTTTTTTTTCTTTATTTTTTTACCAATAAAAGTCACAGTTATTTTTGAGTAGATTAACTGTGTGATATCTGGCAACATGTGTTCCCATAGTTATTCATTTTTATCTGTAGTTATTTTTTATTGTATTGTTTACCACCAAGCAGTCATTAAACTATTATAACACAGCAATAGCATTATTAACAATCATATAGGAGGCCCGGTGGCCGTGAGTGTTAAGGCATGAGCATTTAACACTCCATGCCAAAGGGTCATGGGTTTGATTCCCAGTAGGGGTGGTGGCTTATCCTTAGAAAATAGAAAAGGCATCAGCCCTAACCTGGCTAGAAAAAGGTGGTAACCTATAGATAAACCGACCTAAAATTCTTTGTTAATAATAAATGGATGTTAAAATTTAAATAATAATAATTGAAAATGTTAATACTTGATTTAGTCAGTAAAATCGTTATTTTCTTAGAATATTATCATTGTTGGACATTAAAATTTCAATAAATAATTTCTTAAATTGTATTTATTATTAATAAGTTTAATTCATTATAGTTTATAATTAAAATTTTGATCATAATCTACAATTCATGATAAGTGAAATATAAATTTGAATGCGTTTTTTTTTTTGCTTTTTGTTTTAATAAACTATGCAACATTATATCAACTTTTTATATATATATATATATATATATATATATATATATATATATATATATATATTTATTTCATAAACTCACGATATAGCTACTATTTATAACTAGCAATATTTTTATCACAACTATAGCGATTTGCTCGTTATATAAACTTTTGAATATATTTCTGATTAAAACATGAAGCCCTATTTGTAAATCGTACAAGCATAAAGCAGAGTATCTAGTTTGATTCCTAGCCTACTACGCGATGTGGGTAACTCATCAAATGAAATTAAAGAGAGTGTTAATGCAATTTTTTTGCATATTAGAGGCCTGAATCCAATTTAATGCAAGAGACCAAATGCTGTTGGCATTAAAAAATGTTGGAAATCATTTCATATTTCATTCAGACTACAGGTCATATTTCTTCTCACACTAAGGGAAGAACTGTTTCCAACACACAGTTAAAAGTTCTCTTTAATCCTTGAAAGGAACAATAGTTTATTAACACTATTAAGTCTATGAATTAATTTTTCTTTGTTTAAATAATACTAATCAAAAACAAACTTATGAGAAGAAGAAGGCTTACCTGAAATCGTTTGACTATTAATATTTGAATCATAAATAAATTTAAGGTGAGAAAAACCGATCACAGTAGGAGAAAGATTGGGCATCCTTAATGCAGTTGAAACATTCCAAAATTCAAATTTAGCTTCAATAGGAATATCAGGCCACCAATTAATGCTTTTTGTTGTTTTCTCGGCATCTTTTTCCTGGATATTTATGTATTTGTAAAAAAATTGTAAACAAATTTATATATTTAAAAAAAGAAGAAGAAGAACATATCACTCACAGTAGGAGGAAGGAACTGCAATAACCAATTCATTTTATCATGATCATACAATGTCGTGAATTCACGGGCTATTAGTTGTATAACCAAACCTCTGTCTCCTAACTTTACACAAAATTAAGGATAAATAAATCATAAACATTAATTAATACTGCTAATAAAAATAATTATGTGAATTCATTGAACATACATTAACATTAAATTCCAAAAGCTTTAACAGTAGCTGTGTATCTGTAGCAGATCTCATGTCTAAACTTTCAAGAATAAAGTTAATGCCTATACTCCCATGTACACCACCTAATAAAAAAACAAAATTATGGAATAATTTATTCTTAGTAGTTCCTCATCATTGGCAACTCAAGCTTAAATGACTTAAGGATTGAATAAATGAATCTGAATGTAATGTAATGATAAAAATTAATTAACTTACAATATTGCCTCAAAGATGGTTTAAAACTTGTATTTATTATCAGTTTTTGTAAAGTTGTCATATCACGATCAGACGCATCAGTAATTATACAGTTATCAAAACTAATTGATAGTTCCTAAAAATGCAAAAGAACAAGGGTTGAACCATTTTAAAAGCTTAGTCAGATCATTTTCGTTTAGATACATTAATATAAATTATTCAAGTATTAATATCTAAGATATAAATTATTATTTTGTGCTTTCTTAATTAAGAACTAAATGCTACTTGAAGTCATAATTTTTTAAACAATTAGTACACCAGAGGAGATGGTTGAACCAAAATACCACAAAAGGCATTTTTTATAAACTTTAACAAATTAACATATATAAACAGAAAAAATATAAAAAGAAACACAACACAGTGATGATAACTAAATCAAAAGTATTCATTAAATGACCCTTAGCTCAAATATATAGAATTGGCGAATAAGGCGGAAGGTCAATAAAATTACGCCACACACTTTCACACTTTTTATTTCTCTTCCCTACATGTTTTGCACCCTTTTTGGCGCCTCTTCAGGGGAACATACTAAAACCTTAAATTCAGCCTCAACTTGAGGAATAGAACCTGCCACTAGCAGGGCCTCGTCTAGACTGGTCATTGACTGAACGAATCCAATATGGTGTCAAATAGTCAGCTGATCAATAATCGATCTGTCACATATTTCAAAATTGATTTTAATTTCCAGATGAAATATAGTCCTATAACACTTTTTTTAAAAAATCCCATACACAACCCACCATTTTCCTATTTTTTTATCAAATAAATTAATTTAAATATTATTAAGATGGTGTATTTCCGTTTTTTGATTTATCACTTTTTTCTGTTTTTAATGATGTGTATGTTTTCTTTAATCTTTCTTTTCATTCTATTTCTTTCTTTCCCTAATATTCTGACGTTTTCAAAATCAAAATCATGACCATATTTTATTGCATGATAAGCCAACGCCGTTTTGTTTTCTCCATTATCAATATTTTGAGCGCGTTGTTTGATACGTTTTTGAAGTAGCTGTTCCGATTCTCCTATGTATGATTTACCGCAGCTATTACAGTCAATTTTGTATATATTGTACTTAGTTTCCTTTAATTTCACTCGGTCCTTAATGTAACTGAAACTATTTTTAATTTTGTTATCATACTTCCAGAAGATCTTTCCGATCTCTTTACAAATATGTCTGATCTTGTTTGATATTACGGGATTAAAATCGACGGACAAATAACGGGCTGGTTCTGAATTCACCTTTGTACTAAATTGATCAAAAATGTGTTTATTGTATGGGCTTTCATATTTCTCTAACCTAAAACCTTAAAGGTTAGAGAAATATGAAAACCCATACAATTATCACATTTTTGATCAATTTAGGAAAAAGGTGAATTGTTTCCTTAAAGACCAGAATTCAGAACCAGCCCGTTATTTGTCCTTCAATTTTAATCCCGTAATATCAAACAAAATCAGTGAATTGAAAATCAGTGAAAACGTGAATTGTTTCCTGTTACTGCGCATCGACTTCTGGGCCATTAGCGTCTGCAGAAAAAGATATTGCCAAAACAGCTATTATCACCTTTTGGACTTTTAAATTCCAGTGTATTGGCTTTGGTCTTTGGAATACAGGTTAGTCTTTCCTTAGGTCCCTGCATTCAGTGCTGCGAGGCCTATCTTTTGAGTTCGCATAAATAACATCTGTGTGGCTTCAGACGGGAGAGAACGCAAGAGAGATCTCGGAGTAGTTTTTCAACGCCTTGAAGAACATGGGATTATCATTAACTTAGCAAAACGTGTGTTTGCAGGCAGAGAGTTGGATTACTTAGGCTATGGGTTTACAAGCGACAGAATAAGTCGAAGCAATAAGTTTCTATCCACACCCAGAGACTGTGAAAGACTTAAGATTTTTCTGGGGATGCTCAACTTCTACAGGCATTGTCTACCCCATGTCACGTCTCTTCAACCCCTTTAAACTACAAACAACAACAAAACGTGTTTATATCCAGTCAGTTTGCCGCTTGTTTATTATGTGTCTTTTTATTACATTGTTTATGTCTTGTCTAATAATCTGATTAATATCTTCAGTTGTTCATCTTTCAGCGAAGTTTGCTTCATTGTCTACATCTGTACTTATAGTATAGTTTCTTCGCCAAAAGGACAATTTGCCTGTGGGAAATAGCTTGTATCATGGATAATTTGAAGGGGGCATAATGAGTTGTCAACACAATTTCTTATTCATCTGGAAGAGAGCCCATTATTTATTGCCTATTAGTAAGGCTTAATATTAGGCTGTTACTAACTCCACTGATTTAATCTCCAATGATTTTATGTCACAACCTATAAAAATTTGACGGTTTCGATAGTAGTAGTACCACGTGGGTCAGTCGCCATAGCAATGGAACCCTCGTGTACGATCGTATCCGAAGCATTACAGTTTTAGCGTCACACTAGTCCAAAGATAAGACATATCCATGTCAAAATTATAAGACGCCTTCTGGTCAAGTGAGAGTAACAAGGCTTTCGAGGGATGTAGGGAAGCCATCTGGAAGGCCACCATCCTTGCTCATCCGTTCTAACGCAGAGATAGTTCTAGTGTGTGATGACTTTTTTCAAGAACCTTAAGTTAAGTACCAAGAATCTAATCCACCTATGACCGTCTTGGCCATTCACCACTTCCACTCACAAATACAACGCTTGTTTTTTTTAAGGCGCATCAACAAATCTTGGCTATTAGCGCCGACATCCAGGGTGCAACCAGGAATTTCCTCAGCGAGCCCTGAGATGAGAAAATTTCTGGCGCCGGTGGGGATCAAACCCCCCATCTCCCGCTTATGAATCTAGCGCGCTAGCCACTAGACCATGGGAGACCCCTTGTACCACTATTGTATTAATTTGTGTAGCAACTATTAGAATGGTTCCTCAGATGATATTGAGAGGTTATATAAAAAAAAAATATTAATTCATTAATTGTTAAAAAATAAAGAAATGTTTCGCATTCATCAAAGATTTTGTGAAGTTTTAGCGCGGTTCCTCCCTCCCCCATAGGGAGTAACCCCGTTTATAGGGTTGATACAATGAAACAATCCGGAAGTGCCGACTAGAAAATTTCGCGTTTCAGAACCCCTAGAGACCGAAAATAACGGTGGTTCAAATTTGTATATATATATTGTAATGATTTTTATTGTTATAACTTGATTCGCCACGTTGGGCGTCATTAAATGTAATGATTAATTTTTTACAATAAGAAATAAAGAAATTTTAATTAGTTTTATTATGTTAATTTAACTTAATCTCAGGGACAAAGTTCCGAGTGAATGAACGATATAACATTTATCTCCAGACAATTCTGAGATACAAACAATATTAAATTACACAACAAATAATAATAAAATAATCAACCACAAAAAAAACAATTCTTACCTCTAACTCAATCTGCTTCCATCAAAGCCTCAATATACTTGGTATTCCTTGGAGGAGAGCTCTGCCTTCCACCAACGCTGAGAAGCAACAGACTATAGCGTGACGCTTCGTTCGAGCGGGAAAGTTTAGCGTCCTTGCTTCTTAACTTCCGCAGTTTGCCGGATTATATATAAAGATAACAATTATTTTTTGCAGTACTAAATAATTAATTTATTGTTATCTGAATGTACATTTAATATGGATATATTGTATACCAGTATTGTCCAAAAACATTATTAATTTTGATCGTGTATAATACGATGTTATTTGTATATATGGTTTGTGATTTGCGCGGGCTTTTCAAAATATCGATGGTTATTTGAATTTAAAAATATTTTCGTGAATGTAATATATCATTACATTTGCACTCCTGTCTAAAAAAAAAATTTTAAAAAAAATGTTTTTAGTCCGGTATAAAAAATAAATTTAAAATTGAATTTTTTAATTTGAAGTTTCGGGATACAGAAATATTAATTAGATTGGTAAGCCTGTTTTTTATTCAAATTTTCAATAACTTATTTCGTTACATAATTTTTATTCATTATCATTTCTCAATTTAAATTATCATTTTTCATTGTTCATTTTTAAACATTATCATTATCAAAACTATCTTATCCTAAACTAATCTGATTATTGAATTTATGATAAATTTTTAAATCTTATTATTATCAATTAAATCTTATATTAATATAAATCTTATTTTCTTAAAAAAAATGCTAAACTAATAATTTTTATAAAAACTCACTAATCTAAAACTAAGTTTAACAATTGCCTTGAATTTATGCCTGGTCCTTAATACTTTGTTTTGCAGTTGTCCAATTTCTTTCTATAAAAATGTTTTATTCTTTTCCTTGGAGGCCGATTTAGCTTTGAAATTTTTTCTATTCCAAGTTGTCTTTTATATTTATAAAGAATTTTTATTTTATTTCCAAATTTGACATTCAAAATCTTTAAATTATTATCATTATTAATAGTTCTATTCAGTTTCTTCATTGGTATATTTCCACTTCTTTTATTATAACTCTTTTCATTTATTTTGAATTTATAGTTATCAGATAATTTTTCAATTTTATTTTGTTTCATCATTTTGTTTATAAATTTTGTTCTTATTGTATTTTTGAAATTATCATTTATTAGCTTATTATTTATTTTATTATTCTTAACCTCATTTTCATTATTTAATTCACTTAATAATTCTTGAATTGTATTATCTTCATTTATTAAACAATTATAGTCATTTTTATTTTTAATCAATATTTTATCTTCTAATATTTGGTCATTACTACTATCATTAATATTTAAACTGTATTTTATAGTTTCATTTAAATTGTCATTATTTATTAATGTATCGTCATTTCCGGTATTTTTAATTAAATTTTCATTATTATTTTCATTAATCTCAATAATTTCTTTACAACTTCTATTATTTGTATTAAAAAGGTTATTATTCGATTTTTCCAATTCTATCTTCTCTTTATTTTGACTTTCACCCATATTATTTAAATACGCACATAAATCGTCCAATTTTTTATTTTGTTCTATTCTATTTGCATCTATTTTATTTTCCAATTTTTTATTATTTTTATTTAATTCGAACTTTAGTTCGATCCTATTTGCGTCAATTTTATTTTCCAATTTTTTACTTTGTTCCAATAATAGCCTCATCCAATGTTCTAGGCCTTGAGGATGCATCTCATTATCCCTTTCGGAAGTACGGTCATTGGATATAATTTCCGTTCCTAAGGAACCCGCCGATTCTCTGAATGCTATTGCATCATCCTCCTGCAATTCGTTTTCACGTGTTTCGACTATAATATTTATTTCTCCCGGTGTTGTAAAAAATACGTATTCCGGTGATTCTATACTATTTTCCTCACCGTTATTTTGAATTTGTTCAATATTTACGTCAGACATTTTTATTACAAAAAAAAAAAATTATTTTTAAGTTTTATTTTTAATATTTATTTACTGTTTTTAATTTCAATTCACTCGGCCGTCTACGTTGGGCGCCATTAAATGTAAAGATTTTTATTGTTATAACTTGATGCCCCACGTTGGGCGCGGCTAAATGTAATGATTTTTATTGTTATAACTTGATTCGCCACGTTGGGCGTCATTAAATGTAATGATTAATTTTTTACAATAAGAAATAAAGAAATTTTAATTAGTTTTATTATGTTAATTTAACTTAATCTCAGGGACAAAGTTCCGAGTGAATGAACGATATAACATTTATCTCCAGACAATTCTGAGATACAAACAATATTAAATTACACAACAAATAATAATAAAATAATCAACCACAAAAAAAACAATTCTTACCTCTAACTCAATCTGCTTCCATCAAAGCCTCAATATACTTGGTATTCCTTGGAGGAGAGCTCTGCCTTCCACCAACGCTGAGAAGCAACAGACTATAGCGTGACGCTTCGTTCGAGCGGGAAAGTTTAGCGTCCTTGCTTCTTAACTTCCGCAGTTTGCCGGATTATATATAAAGATAACAATTATTTTTTGCAGTACTAAATAATTAATTTATTGTTATCTGGATGTACATTTAATATGGATATATTGTATACCAGTATTGTCCAAAAACATTATTAATTTTGATCGTGTATAATACGATGTTATTTGTATATATGGTTTGTGATTTGCGCGGGCTTTTCAAAATATCGATGGTTATTTGAATTTAAAAATATTTTCGTGAATGTAATATATCATTACAATATATATATATATATTTGTCTGTTCGCTCTCTAGATAGAAGACGAATGGTCCGATTTTGATGAAATTTGGTACAAAAATCCTTCGTCCAATTTGAATGGTCAAGTTCGTTAACCAGCAAAATCCGCCTACTGGAAGATGGCGTCTGGGGCGAAATTCGCGCAAAAAAAATCGTAACGCTTACGTTTTTGAGTTCATAAGCTTCTAAGTACTCGTTTTATATGACTCCTGGGCTAGGAAAACGAATGAAACCATTTTCAAGGCGATAGCTTTAACCGTTTTCGAGAAAATTGGAAACATATTTTTTGAATACCGTTTTTGGTTTGGGTACTTAGAATCATGGGATTCAGTTGAAACATTTTCTGCATGTTCTACTTTCATCAAAACTAATATGTTGAAATTTTAGTTACGTTTGGAGTTATGGAAGGGTTAGAATAAAATATTTTATTAACAGACATAAAAAGTTTTAGTAACTTTGTTTACTTTCCTTAATATCTCGAAAAAGGTTGAGAATCTTTGTAATCGGAAGAATACCACTAGAAAGCTTATTAAATGCTCGAAAAAAAAGGTTCTAATGAAAGTTTTGATTAGGCGATGTCAATCGGAGAAATAAGAGCTTAAAACTTTAAAGTAATTGATTTCGCTTATTCGAACTGTTCTTTTTGTCTGTTTTTTATTCCTTGTTATTTTTTAAATGCTTATTGTTGGATAATGTATTTGAAAATAAAACAGGTTAAGAAAAATAAGAAAAACAATTTAATGTTAGAGATATGGATTTCCAAGATATATAGCTTTTCAACTGCCTAGCGTCCTTCCTAGGGAGGGTTCTTTGTCTTTGATTTTGGTACTTAGAATTATGGGATACACTTGAAACATTTTCTGCATGTTCGAGTTTCATCAACACTAATATGTTGAAATTTTTGTTACGTTTAGAGTAAAGGAAGGGTTAGAATAAAATATTTTATTAACAGACAAAAAAAGTTTTTATAACTTTGTATAATTTCGTTAGTATCTCGAAAACCGTTGACAATCTTGTGAAGCGGAAGATTACCATTCGGAAGCTTACTAAATGCTCTATAAAAAAGGTTCTGAAGAAAGTTTTAATTAGGCGATGTCAATCGGAGAAAAAAGTGCTTAAAGCTTTAAATTAATTGATTTCGTTTATTCCAATGGTTCTTTTTTTCTGTTTTATTTCTTGTTATTTTTTAATTGCTTATAGTTGGATAATGTATTTGACAATAAAACTGGTTAAGTAAAATAACAAAAACAATTTATTGTTAGAAATATAGATTTCCAAGATTCCAAGACCTTGTCACTAGCGGGTCTGTTTCTACTGTAGCCGACCCTTCCAGGTAAGATTGTAAATCATGACCTTTCAAGACTTTACTTCTCACAAGAATGGCGTTAGTGACCTTAAGGGTTGACACGCCATTATAATAATTAATTTTTAAAAAAAAGACTGGTGGAACCAAAATAATAACGGCTTCTATTTTAATCTTTCCAAATTAGACTAGGCATATGAACGGAACCGCGCTAAGATGATGCAGTCCTGCGAGACGGACTTTTTATTCATCAGGAAGCCTCTAAAAGAAATTTATAGGGGAATTAGAGGGGTATTATTGTTGCTCCGCTCTAAACAATATATTTGATTTTTTAAGGGAACCCACAGGTCAAATGGAATGATAATGCAAATTAATTGTTTTATAGTAACAGTAAGTTTCGATTTTAACTCAAGTAGGTATACTTATTAGTCGACTGAATTCTTGTCTCTTCTTGTAGCTTCCAAAGAAATAATTTCTTAAGAATTTCTGCCTATATGTCTATAGCTGATTTTGAGTGTTTGAATCAATTGTAGTAGTAGCAACACAGTAGAAGAAGTAAATTACATTTTATAACGTACAAAGACATGCTTATACGAGATTGAGAAGTGGTACATTGGAGCAGTTTCCCAGATTTATAGACAGGAGTTAATTCTGCTAGAAAAACCATGGGATAGTTTACAAAAGGAACTGATATCATCAAATCCCTATTCTTTTTGCCACCTCTGGCAATACCATAGACTTATGATAACAGGTATCTTACATGGATGATGGGTACCCCCTTAGCGCTGAGTGTAATATGGCCAGTGACCATGAGTTACCTAAATAGGTTCCAGTTATTAGGTTAGCTACGTCATCATCATAGTCCTATGAACTAGGCCACGTAGAAGCTGTGGCAATGTAAACCACTCAATAAAGAGTCTATCACTGAATTCCAAAGCAATGGCAACAGTACATCTCCATGTGGACAACAAGCAACAGGTTTTACCCTCATTGTCCAGCCCACTACCTCTCTACTTTTCTTTAGAGAGACAGATGGGTTGAAATGTTTTTGTATCATGTGTAAGTATTCATACCTGATTTCGGTATGCAGCTTACTCTTGTGCCATACCGTTTTTTCAGACAGGTAGCCAATTTTAACACTGCTCCTAAATAAGTTATAACAGAAAAGGTAATAATATATTCTTTATAAGAACTTTACTAAGAATTCCAACTTGCAATTTGAGGAAGGAGATGTGAATCAAGAAAAATCGTTAATTAGGGTTTAGTAATGAATAAAAAAATTGAATGGGGAATTTTGTTAAGTCTAAACTGTAAGCCCTGGAGTTACACTTGGTCAAAAACCTAGGCTAAGTTGAGAAAAACATTAAAGTAATACTGTTTCTTCTTAAAATATATGCAAATTTAAATCTAAAATTATGGACCAAGGATGAGTAACAAGGCAGTAACTAGGATCTGAACCAAACGGAGTAAAGGAATTGAACAGAGGCAGGAGCAACCAGGATCTCAAGTAGGGATTACTTCTCATGCCTTAACACTCACGGCCACCAAGCCTTCTGGCATTATTGTTGAATAAACTATATGTAACTATCTTTATAATTTTGGTCCATTTTTATATATATCCTCAGATGTTATGTCTTTAATAGGAGGCTGGGGGTGGTATCTAGCCTTGGTATGTCCTTTACTGGGTAATACACTAATTTGGAATACTATTTTCTACAGAATATAGAAATAAAAGAAATGTTTTTGAAATATGAATACCTTTGGGAGAATAGGTGAAGACTTATTTATAATTTCCTTGTATCCAGTCCTTTGCTCAATGATATTTTCACAGTCTTTCTTTTGTTTTCTTTCAATATTTGGAAAGAAATCATCGTCTATCACAGTCTTCATGTTCTTGAACGATATGGATACATTCTGAAACAGAATAATCAACCAAGTGGTAAAGCACTTAGGTGATTAAAGTAAACTAAAGTAACTTGGGATATTCAATCTCGTTTATCAAGATACGTTTTACTAACGAAATTGTTCTAATTATGAGAACTAAACTCATTGCAGGCCCTGTATCCTAGAAAGTTGTAACATGGCCAATAAAAGAAAATTTATTATTCTATAAATGAAGCCTGAAAAGCATAAATAAATACAAATATTGATTAGTCCTGTGTGTTAATAATATATTCGATATTTGAGAAGAGATCTTTGACCAACCGTTCGGATTCCGAAGATGGAGATTGTCGGGGATCCATAAGATTTCTGCTGCAATTTTTAGCATATTTAACTATGCATTTGATTATGATTTTCTTAAAATTTATCTTTCATCACATGCAGTTAAACTCTTTGATCTCCGGCTACAATGTTTTGTTGCTTAAAAGAAGGTTGTACTATAATAATTTATAATATTTGTTCCAGATACGTAGCTAAGGTTGACAATTTTGCGAATGGAAACTCTGAAGCGTAATAATAATAGTTTGCTCTTCAACAGAGATTTATTTTCCTTTCCGGCCCCTTGACTAACTAATCTAAAACCAATTAAGTCAAAGAAATAAGACACCGAATCATCCTGAAAGACACAGTCCACCGATAATAAAGAGTTAATTTATTCTAAATTCAAGCAGAAGAAGTAAAGAAATTAGGTGTTCCAATACTTTTTACATATAGAATAGTGTATCTAATTGTTTGTTTAAATTTTAACGTCCATTAATATTAACTGAAAATTTTGGGATGGGTTCTCTATAGGTTACCACCCTTTTCTGCTATGGATATGGCTGATTCCTTCTCCTTTTTCTAAAGAAAAGTCCCGCTGGACCCTTGGAACAGAGTGTTAAGTGCACATGCCTTAACACTCATGGCCACCAGGCCTCCTATATAATTGTTAATAATGCAAATTAATTATGTTGCTTAATTATTAATTATGTCATGTTGTTGATGCCTTCTATTTTGGTCAACCGTATTCTATTTTAGCCAACATTATAAGATTATTAAGGAACCTTATTTTAGTCGCAATTGTTGAAAAAGTAAAACTTTAATGGGTGTTCCAAAACTTTTTACACTAGTTGTATCTGTCATACCTCCCCCACCAACACATATACAGACTTTAAGTACTATCAATATCCAGCAGTCGAAGAACATGAACATTTTGTGGGAGGGTAGATGTTTCAATTACCTTTCTGCTCAGTAGGAAGTTCAGAAATACACTAAAAGAAAAAATATTATATTTTATTTAAGGTATTACAAACATTCTACAGGTTAGTGATATATCTTTTAACAATATGTTCCGTTTTTTATTAAAAAAACAATATGCCGGTTCATATTTTTTCCTTTAAAGCTAAAAAAATAAATAAAAATAAACATTAATCCTACCACACTAGTACAATTTTGAAATATTTAATTTCAGATCTGCATGTAAAATTTATTTTAGTACTAAAGTATCTTATTTTTTCTTCAACTTTTCAATGCACCATTTCCAAATCACAGGGCAGAAATAACTGCTGTTTTTTTTAAGCACACAACTAGTTATTTAGGATTACGTACTTGCACAGCCAAAGGTGTAGAGGCTACTAGTGAAGCATCGACTCCAACACAAGCAGCAGAAATATGAACTCTGCCGGACACGCTGAGAAGTCTTGCAGTACATGAAGCAAGGTTTAGAGAGGCAAGTAAGCATCTTGTACTGTGAACCACTGATGCATCAGTACTCACTTCTGTCAAGGTAGAGTGTAGAATAAGGGAGTGGCTAACAACGGCAAGAGTAACATTTAATATGCGCACTGAGACAAACTGAAATGATAAAATATAGAGGAAATATATTAATTGCAATTTATTAAAATGGAAACAAAACTATGGTCAACATTGCTAGGTAAGATAGCTGTTTGATGATTGAATACTAAACAGTCCAGTGTTTAGAAGTCTTGCCAAGGACTTTGGCTTAGATAAGCTTGGTAATGTTAATTAGTAATAAATGGTATTAATTTGTATTCTCAATAAAAGCAATTTGTTGAATGAATGAAGCCTCCTATGAGATTAAAGCATAAAACTGTAATTTATCTCTATTAACAACTGGTAAATCAAAGGACATTCTATGTTAGTGAGGACACAAATTTATAAAATAGTGAAATTGTAATGGCCAATTTAAAATTAAATGTGCCATATTAATTCATTCAAAGATATAAATTAGTGAATAAAATTTGGAGTAAATTCTCTCTAACTATAAAAAAAATTGAATGCTCACTAAAGATTTCCCTACCTTCAATTACACTGGGAAGAAAAGTTTCTTGTGTTAATTAAAGCTTAATTTTGTATTATAATTACAGACATACTAATTAATGGATGTTAACCCATTTGCTGATGAGATCTCTGCACATGGTTGGCGTCCATCCAGTGCTACTTACACAGATCTGTGATTCTGAACAACAATACTTGTATGTGAATACATGGATAAGAAAAATACAATAAATCTTTTATCTTCAATATTATAGAAATTAAGGAGGATATGGAATGAGAAAGCTTTTAATTTTAAATTGAACAGTACAAACTTTGGAAAACAACAAAATATTTGACTCTATATAGGTTAGAACAATATTCTGTTTAGCAGCATTAACACTCAAGTAACTGTCTGTTCGCTCTCTCACAGGCTCAAAAATTGTCATGTTGATGAAATTTGGTACACAAATCCTTCGTCTAATTTGAAAGGTCAAGTTTGTTAACCAGCAGAATGCGTCCACCAGAGCATGGTTTTTGGAGCAAATTTCACTCGAAAAAAAAAAAAAAAACATGACCCCTATGACTTCGAGTTCAAATGCTTGCAGGTACTCGTTTCATAGGTTCCTTTACATAGTAAAATGAATGAAACTGTTGATAAGGCGATAACTGTAACCGTTTTTGGGAAAAGTGGAAAAAAAATATTTGTGTAACTCATTTTCAGTTTGGGTACTTAGAATCGTGGGATTCACTTGAAATATTTTCTACATGTTTGAAATTTGTCTAAACTAAGATATTTAAATTTTGGTTATATTTAGAGTTAAGGAAGCATTCGAAAAAAAAAAAATGTTATTAATACATGAAAAGTTTTGGGATCTTAGTATATTTTCCTAATATCTCAAAAACGGTTGGGAAAGCATGGTAAGAGGATGCCTTCATATTCTCTGCTCATGGCTAACAACAAATCATGTTCTCTGATCAGAGTATCTGGCCATCCAACACAACACTGAGGGAACTATCAAGCGAAATCTACTTCACAATTGAACCAAAAATATCTATGTACTCTCTAGCGCTGTTGGCTACATCATCGATCCCTCGTACAAATATGTGTATAAAGCAAGGCACCAGCCCAACTATCTTTTGTGCTCCTTATGTATCACATGTGACATATTTATTTTGGGCATTATTCACACTACAAGCAACCAATATTAAATTGATAATTCTTTTCAATACAAACTGGTGTTTCTTAATGTTTTATTACATAATTATAATAATTATAATTATAATCTTTGTCCCCAAAGAATCCTGCCCCATAAACTAATAATAGGAGTGTCAGGAAAATAAATAAAATCAGTCTAGCCCTAGTAGGACATTATTTTAACTTCTTTCCAACAAAATTATCTATGGACTATTTGAAACTAGTGAAAAACATACATTCACAAAAGCACCTAAAGTGGAAAACATTTTTTAACACGTTTGTGGTCTCGCTACCCATAGCTGAGTGACGGGTGTGCATATTAGTGCTGAGTTATCTACTGGTTACCTCCTTTCAACAAATCAATGGTGAGAAATAGGCTCAGCAAGCCCATCACTGGAAAATGTCAACCCATCTAATGCTAGATTCATATCAGCATCTTTAGTTGGTCTTTGTTCAATTAATTTATGTATTTTTAACTAGTACATATTTCTTTAATTTTTTTTTTTTTTTTTTAGATTAAATGATTAAATTGTTGTTATTATACTGACATTTGTGTCCATTTTTTACTTATAGCAACTACAAATGCTTTTAATAAGATGAATAATTGATTAAAAAACCTCATTCCTAATTTGTTTCTAGTAAATGATATAGTCCCTACCATGTCAAACTTCGAATATGAAAAATCTTGTTTTTCAGATTTGATGCTTTGCTCTTGCATTGTGGGTGATTCGGCTTGACACAACTCTAACCCCTTTAGAATAGCCAGATATGCCTTGAATAAAGTATCGAATAAGACCATTTTTCAATACATTACCTCGTCAATGTATCGAATATGTTCCTTTGCTAGTTTGCTCCAATTTTCATATTCAATAGTTTGACATGGTAGGGACGATATGAATGAACCCTAATCGTCTCCTCTTGGCGAAAATTCATATAAATTTCTATTTACTCACATAAAATGCATTTATGCCTCCCGTACTCTCAAATTTTTAAAATAATAAAAAATTGGCTAGAATGGTTATCTCAATTAAAATTAATAATAATTTCTTTCAAATTAAAAAATAAACTGCTACTACCTGAGCGATTGTTATCACTAGTGGTGGAATTCGTACATCATCGAAAGTTTCAGGTGGCCTCCAAGTTTCATGTTTACTCTGACTAACCATATCTTTATTGATTCTCATATCATGAATAACTACATTAACTAGTTTTGAAACTTCGCTACTGAGAAAACTACTTCTGAATCCAATCTGATCTATTTCCTTTAAAGAAAAAAATATATATATAATAATTAATAGTATAGTATTCGAAAGTAAGATTTAAAAGTAGATATTTACCACAACATTTAGGTGTGTTAAAAGAGGTAAACTTGTTATATTAATTTATCAGTTACTTTAAGCCCATTTCTCAGCAACGTTGCATGAACTAAACAACATGCAAAGAAATGTGCTTAGTTGTGCAGCTCCTAAAAATAAAGGAATTCAGATCCCTATATGTACCTGCTTATTTTTCTAATCAGAACTCTTTGAAAAGTAATTGTACAAGCCCAAAACTATACCAAAATTGTTTTAAAATCATTAGAACTCTGAGATATCGACCGGTGTTTCACCTTCATCCTCAAAAATATGCATTTTTCAGGTATAATAATTGTTAAAAAAATATTTAAAATTATTTTTCTTATCAGAACTCTATGGAACGGCATTGTTCATGCCCGAAACTATGCCAGAACTGTATTAGAATTATCAGAACTCTGAGAAATCGGCCAGCGTCTCACTTTTATTTTTGAAAATATCCAATTTTGAGGTATAATAGTTTAACAAATATTCCTAATTATTTTGCTGATAAGAACTCTATAAAAAGGCATTGTACAAGCCAAAAGTAAACCTGGTTTGTTTTAATATAATTAGAACTTTGAAAAATTGATCGGTGTCTCAGCTCTGAGTGGGTACATACAGGGATCTGAATGCTTTTTTTTTTTTTTTTTTTTTTTTTTTTTGCCTTTAAAATGTAGAACTATCTTTAGAACTATGGTTTTTTGGTTTTCTTTTTTTATTCAGACAATCACGGATGTCAATGTTGATGAAAATGTTGTAGGACAAAATGAGACACTGTGTGAACTTGGCGTCTCAGTTCGTCCTGAGCTTATTATTTTTATTTTTCTTTAAAGGCCATAACTATTAATGTAATTCATCAGGAGCTCTGGAACTGATAAAAATAAAGCCAGAAATCTCAATAATTAATCAATTTCCACGAAATGAGATGCCAGCTTCACACAGACACAAATCCAAATTATCTTTGACAAGTAAGGTGCAAGTAATGCTGTGCAAAGTGTTTGATAAATATAATTAGAAACATTATATGCTAAATGAAATAGCTTCAGGAATAGCCAATGATAATAGACAACTTAAGAAGTGAAGGTAAGAAAAAATTCATACTTTATCTCATTTCAGGCTTTCTATGAATTGCTTAAAATAACATTCCAAAAAGAGCAGGTAACAAAGTGCAATTCAATTACTCCAAACAACAAATAAATAAATATCGAGAACATAAATACTTACTATTGTAAAACCATTTGTACATAATTGAACATCATGAAGTGTCATATATGGTATACCTATTCGACCGATTCTTGCTTCAATGTGATAGCACCGTTTAATAAACCAACGTATACACTGAGGAAAAATTCTGGAAAACAACATTTATGAAACCAGGGTTTTCCATAAATAAAACTTAAACAGCCGACTTGTCATTTACCTGGTAATAGCTAAATATATTAGGAAGCAACAAAAAATGATTTCTGCAGCTGAAAACATAGTAGATTTTTTTAATGTAGAATTATTTGAACTAATAAGAACCCTGACACATTTGTTTACAAGTTGAGGTAGGTTATATTAAAGGTGTTGTAATCTGTATTAATTGAGTTTTTCCCCTCTACTTCATTCTATGATTATTTTTTAAATTCCTCGTTCTTTTCATTACCTGCCATTTTTTTCAGCGATTGTGATATTTATCTACAATTCTGATCATAGATGATTTAAAAGATTCAACAAGAGGTACCCTCAAAATCAGCTGTTTTTAAAGTAAAAATCACTGAATCAATACCGAAGGCTGTGGTTTTTGTTAAAATGGCAACGTTTGGGTATGTGGTTAAGAGGTGCTTTTCTTCAACAAAATCTGTTTTAGCTGAAATTCCGTCTGCTTCCGCCGTTTCTGGGGACCATGGAGGTATACTTTAGAATGTCTTAATTATTTATTCATTACTTATTTTTTTATTCATTCCAAACTGTTGTAATACAAAGTCTAATCTGGAGCTTATCAATCTCTTGAAAACCCCCAATTCATATTTTGAATGCTTAAATAGATGCTTTTGGATAGCTATGATTTTTCAATTATGTTCTTGGATTGATTCACCCTTGATCAAGCAAAAAGGTTTTAGTATTATAACTTTTATATATATATTAAAAATAGTAATTGTCCCAGAGTTGACAATTAATATTTTTAAATTTTCAAAACATTTTTAATTTTTGTCATTTCTATAATTGAAGGGGTCGGGGCAAATTAATGCCAACAACACTTACATTTTTAACAACACTTAACTGTAGTTGCAATATGTTAGATATTAATTGGGGCTATCAGTTGAAATGGTTAGAGACAATAAGATTAGATAGCTTACAGAGTACTTTGTAGTCATATCTTAGTAGGATCATCTTAGACTGATAGTCCAACATGTAGCAGCTGTAGTTAGGTTTTGTTAAAAATGTTGCTTGGAACTATTTTGCCCTGACCCCTTCAATTAAAATAATTCGTTGGCAAGTCATACAAATTCAATTTATATACAGAACTCTTGAGATTTCATTTGGTAAAAATGCAGTTTCCCGCCCTCCAAACCGATTTCTTTCAAACTTTGCACAATAACGTATTTTGATGCACTAAACACAAATACGATAAGAAAAAACGTTGGATTTAACTAGGAAAGAAGTTATTAAGCACTTAAGTTCACTGTTGTGCAGGTTATGAGAGCTATTAATTATAGCGAGTTGGATTGACTGGGGTTTTGTTATCTTCTTGAGCAAGCGTAGCGAGCGGAAACGCATAGCACGTATGCCCTTAAGCGACAGGTGAGGATGCCCTTAAAATTAACAATATTTTCGAATAAATGGTTTCTGAACATTTCTAATGAGAGTTCTCTGTTTCCCAATGTTATATATCTGCGCATGCGCGTGTTTACAAATACGCTGATGACGCCTAGTTTTATAACCTTCCTAACTTTAGTGCTTAATATTATATTCTATTAATTTTAGCGAGTTGGATTGACTGGGGTTTTGTTATCTTCTTGAGCGAGCGGAAACGCATAGCATGTATGCCTTAAAGTCGTCATTTATGCCTTAAAGTCGTCACAAATTTAGTTGTTTTCATTAGCTATATACACACAAAAAAAGGGGCATAAGTAACGCCTTCAAACAAGACGCGAAAAATAATCGAAGCAAGAGAAGGTCAATATTTCCTCCACTCAGGTGATTTTTCTTACAGTCATCTAAAAAGAAACAGATTAATCTTTAAAAGTGTTTCGAAATGAGCAGTTCAAATGATAAGGAATATTCTGTTGGCATCAAAAACAAAAAATATTTTAATTGGAAGAGTCATTAACCAGATTAATTTTTAGTTTAGAAATAAAAATAAATAATTCAGAAAAATGTAATAAAAGGAATTAAGTAAATTTAAATATATATTGTACCACTGTATTTACTTTATCTTTCAACGTAAAGAATAAAGTTAATCATCTTATTATCATAGTTATGAAGTAAATAAAATCAAAAAATCCAACCTGGAATAAGTCACTAAGCATCAGGGTGTAAAAAAATCATGATTTTTTGTTTTAAAAAAGCAAAAAAATCGGATTTATTTGATTTAAATCAGATTTTTTTTATTTAAATTGAATTTTTTTACTATAACCGGCTTTAAAAAAGAAATCAGATTTTTTAAATGTATCTAGTCTATATAGAGAGCAGGTTATTACCTAGTTGTTCATTATATAAACCTGTAACTAAAATACTTGTTTATTTACAATGCAAATAATAAAATGTCTATTCTAAAGTGGTGGGTCTTAAGTGGATAATTTTGGGAGCATAGCAGAGTTGACGGATCAATATACAGGGGTTAAAGTTGTCCTATATTTTGAGACAGGAATTTCTGCAAATTTAAAGACTTAAATCAACAAAAATCATTAATTTTCAGTGATTAAAGACTTTAAATTTAAATGTACAGAAACTCTGGTCTCAAAATATAGGACAATTTCGACCCCTGTATATATAATGACTTAATTTTCAAATTTTAAAACAACAATTTTAGAAATGAAGCTTTAAAGAAATATTAATCACTAGGGAACAGATGTAATTGTATTTACATATTCTTTTCTGATTCGTAAATCCTAAGTATTAATGTAATTCTGCACGTTTTAAGTGTTTTAAAATTATTTAAACAGTTTTTTATTTTACATATTTTGTCAAATCTCCATATTTTTACATATTCTGCCATAAATACATATGTTTGCTACATATTTTAATATTCTTTTTATTTTGTAATTGAAGAAATAAAGGAAAACTGAGAAAGAAAATAAAACTTTACCCATTGAGTCTAGGTAACTGTGATATTTCTAATTCCAAGAAGGTGGCTCTATGTGTACTATGTCAATAGTAAATACCGAGTGTCACAAAAATAATGGTCATCCATTGGCCAGATGATTCTCCAATGCGAGATCGGAAAAAGTAACCCCCATATTAACCCCCGCACAATTGACCTTGAAATGTTATTCAAGGTCAAATTTTTTTTATTGCATATTTCGAAACTGCGAGTCATGAGGAAGAAAAAAGTCAACAGCACCATAGGTCAGAAATGACTCCTTATGGTCAAAGTGACCATTAACAGCGTATACGACGGCCATTCCATTACAATCGTCAAATGATGGCTGATTTTGATAATTTTTTTTTTTCGTATGTTCTACTAACATTGCATTTTTGCAGAGAAGGTATAGTTGGGATTCGGCTAGGAGAAAAAACCGTCAGACTTTCAGGAAGAAATCTGTATTTGGACGTTTCGGCTGCACATTGGCAGCCTTCTTCAGCTAAAAATACATACAAATTATAAGTAAAAAAAAAAAACATATTATGTACATCATGACAATGATTAGAATTATTAAAAAAATTATTAAATCATTATTAAAAATTATTAAATTATTATTAAACAATGAAAATGCGGTAGTTGGAAAGTAAACAGTATGTTGAAAGTAGAAAGTAAATAGTACAAAAACTAACATTTTTATAAAGAACATTTTTATATTGTGAGAAACTCAATCTATTCTATAGGTGAATACAATTTATAATAATCAATATACAAATACGTACCACTAGAAAATGCCTAGGGGGAAGGGAGGAAGACCTCGAGGACACTTAGGTAACCATGGTTGGATGTATGAGGGACAGCAACTACACAGGGGGTTTTTATAGTTATGACTGGGGGAGGGGGGAGGAGGCGGTAAGTCGGTGAAGATGAAAGAAGTGGATTGTTAGGTTGTAAAAGCGGGCTGTAAAAAGGTGTTAAAATTTTGGGACAGACAAGTAGAAAAATGGTCTGGAGCCTGGAAACAAAGGTAAAAGGAGGTCAGGACAATTTATGGAAGACGGCGGAGTAAGTAGGGGAGATGTTTTGTTTGTCCGTTTTGTAATTAATATTATTGGGGTTTAGATTAATGTGGACGCATTCGGAAATCTGTCGTTTTTTGGTGTTTTGTTCTGTGGAAAGTATTTTAGTGACGTCAAAGTTGAATGTGTGTTTTTTTTGTTATGGCGTATTTTGCGAGGGTGGATTTGTGAATTTCTTTGTTTTTAATTGTCCGTTTGTGTTGTGTTATGCGGGAGTGAATATAATTTTTTGTTTCACCTATGTATACTGCATTACAGGAGGGAGTTTGGCAGGGTATTTGGTAAACGCAGTGGGTGGTGCAGTCATAGGGAATGGGATCTTTGAGTTTGGTGTACAATGTAGTAGGTTTGTTAGTGGTTTTTAACCCAAAGTTTAGTGACAGTGCAATAAAAAAAAATTTGACCTTGAATAACATTTCAAGGTCAATTTTGCGGGGGTTAATATGGGGGTTATTTTTTCCGATCTCACATTGGAGAATCATCTGGCCAACGGATGACCATTATTTTTGTGATACCGTGTACAAAAGGCATGTTGTTAGTGGATAGTATTAGAATCATACGGGAGTAATAGAGAAAATCCAGGCTTTAGAAGGAGCTACTGAGAATAAAGTGAAAAAACAGTCTAGAATAAACCCCTGGATGGAAAAATATCCACATTGTTGGAGATATCCATAGTGGCAAAACGATTAACAGTTTAGTTGAATCCCACTCATCAGAGCAGTTGATTGTAGCCTTCAAATATACACCAGTCACTTTAGTAGATATTGAACGATAATTCAGACGCTTCAAAAGTATACTCAGATCAGACCGGCATCATTTCACGTTTGAAAATTTCCAAATTCAAGATGTAGCAAACAATCTTCCAAAATAATGTTCATCTGTAGAAATTTTCAACTTTTCCCCCTTTTATAATGAATTCCTAATTTTTATTTTTTAAACAGTTTTAGTCATTTTGTTCTATACGTTTGTTCTTTCCAGAGTTCCTTATTATTTATGCTTTTCTTTTCAATATTTTATAGTGTTAAAGGTATTTGTTTACTATATATTTTCAATTTTTTATTACATATTTTATTATAAATAGTTAAATATATATGTACATATTTTGAATTTTACATTACATGAACATCCGTTCCCTATTAATCACGTACTCTAACAGTAATATTATTTATTTAAAGCATTGAACAAAAAACCCAGTTTTCATACCTAATTAGGTAGTTTCTCATTTGACTGTGAACAAAAACAAGGGTTGAAAACATTCATTGGACCCCTGCAGAAGTTGGCTTTCCTGTCATAAGCTGCTCTATTATTAACAGTTCTTTTGAGGAAATACAATATTTTAAGGCCGACAAAGACTTCCACCAATTTAAAGCATTCACTTCGCCCACTACCTGCCAATCTCTTTTATCTTAAACTTAAAAGGAGATTTATTGGCAGAATTAAAAACAAAGAAAGGGTCATAAAAGAAAGAGACTTTGAATAGATAAGAACAGTCAAGTGAGGGACAAAAATAAAGACGAAATGTTAAAATGGCTGAAAAAAAGGCAGAGCTAGTTAGATTTAAGTTTAAAAAATAAACTAAAGTTTAAAAAAATGTATAATAATCGGGTGCTACGAGCTCTGAGAGCCGATCCTACCCCCAGTGCTAGCCTATTTTCCACCCTCCGCGTGCGACTTTAGTTTGGAACAAGACTATACTGAGACAGAGCTCCCGCCTTGGGTCGCTCGTATTACGTACATATATAACTGGGGACATGCAAAATTGCTTGTTTTGTTGTAATTTAAGATGCTAATTTCATTAATTGTGTGTACTTTAGTGTGACCTCTTCAATTATTATAACATGTTTCTTATTATTCTTATCCTGCAAGTTGCGAAGAAAATTAATAAATAAACAGTTTCTAAAATAATATTTCAATAGTTACCGAAGTATTTTAGTTTTAAATTTAGCACCATTAGCCCTGTTAGTATGAATGCACCCTTTTATCAAAATATTCATGAAAACACTTTCTCTTCTCTTCATTTTACCCATTTTATGATTTATTTCATTGTTATGATACTTCAATTTATTTAGTATTTTTTTTTTAAATATTGATTGATCTTTATTGATAATTTACAATCTGTACAGTTATGTACAATAAGTAATTATTTAGTAAATAACTGGGTCTTTTTTTTTTACTAAAAACTAATCATTTTATTTTTATATACAACTCATAAAACTGGTTATGTCCAATGATTTCTTGTTGGAGAAAAAAACAACAACACTTTTTTTAAATTTGTGTTTTGTATTTATTTTAAAACAAATTTATTTATAATATGTAGTATAATCGCTAATGGCTTAGATGCGCCGTAAAAAAAAAAAAATAAGTAGTATATTAGTAAATAGTAATATAATAATAAAGTAATGAATTAGAAATAAATAGTAGGTATATAGCAAAAATATTAATAATAAACTTATAAATATAAAAATAAATAATATACCAGAACTAGTACTGAGAAATATTTGTTAGGGTCATATTTCCCCACTCCTAATTTAGCCTAAAGGTGGGAAAAGGTTTGGCAAATTTTAGTAAAGTGTCTGCAAACAACCCAGCCCCTGCAGGTAGCCGCCTTGGTACAGTCTGAATTGGTGGTAATGGACCCTTCAGGTGGTCTAGGACACTCCGTTCGAGCTAAAGTTAGCTTCCACTCACAATAAAACCGGGAAAAACACACGTAAAGACATTCTTCTGCTATCTAACGGATAGCTAAGTAACTAGACTAGTTGTACAGCGTGATACAAGAGATCTTTGGGCTTTCTGGAAGCAGAAATTATACAAAGAATATGAAAACGAATATATTCGTGCGTCGCACTCTGAGGAATGTTCCGGCTGCACGAATATATTCATGCTTCGCACTCAGAGCATTTTTTTAGAGAACGAATATATTCGTGCATAGCACAGAAAGGGTTAAGAGGAAAAAAAATTCTCAAATTGAAAAACAAAAATTTAGTTTTATATATCTCAAAATGCGTATTTTTGAAAATTTTCAAAATATTATATGTTTTTCTATGTGTATTTGAGAATTGATTCCTAAATTTTTATGATGGGATTCCAATGGGTTCACCATTTATTAATTGTTTTGGCTTTTTTAAAACTCTAACATTTTGGACGATATAAAAAGCATAATCATATATTTATACACACATTTATATGTTGTATGTTTACAATTGCAATGCAACTTTAGTGAATTTGAAATCTTTTCAAAATATTTAAATATAACCTTTTTTTAATAAATAACATTTTATAATAATAATTATAATTTCATAATTATAATAGTGAAAGCACTTTTATTAAAAAATAAAAGAAATCAGTACAGACTTTAAACTTGCATTATCATTACATTTTCTTATAACATGTATGTAACCGTAAACAAAATTGTTCTTGCCTTCATTAAAAAACTACTATAAGAAGATGACTAGTGATGCTGAGTAGCTTATGTCATTTTCCGCAAAGCTTCATTTGACTTTTGAGTGTCATTTTCTGTAAGTGTGTAAACTCTTCCAGTTGGTGTAATGGGATCAACTTTACACAATAGATCATTAATTGACATCCAAAGAACATCAGGTTTTTGTGGGAATGAAAAATATGGAGAAGGTACAGCAGGGTGCAAGAAAGTGACCTTAACTTCATCTTCATTTTTATCCAAAACATATGCCAACCACCATCAGTGTCAGTTACATATCCAACCACCATACGTAGCAGTTACATATCCACTAAAATCCTTTATTAATATGCTGCTACAGAAAACACACCGACTTGTCCTGACATGTAACACTAATTCATCTCTTGCTACCACAGGAAACCTGCCTGTTGAAACAAGAAAACTTGAATGCTTTCACAGCTAATGATCTTGTTTATGAGTGAATATGTATAATGATATTCATACATTAATTTGTTTCATTACTATTACTATAACTGACGTAGCAGAAAAGTTGCATTATACTAAGATTTAATTTTTATATTCTATAAATTAAACTTATTTATACGTATTTAAATATTAATAAAACTTTGTAGATTGTGCAAACCAATTTAATAATGGTATCAGCTTAATATAAAATATTTGTTGTCTTTTCTCAATGTTCTTGGGTTAAAAATATTGGGGATTTTTAGGGAGTTCTTTACAAATCATCCAAAATATTTGTGTTTTATTAGTATTGCTAATAAAAAAATGTAAATAAATGGTAAACCCATTGGAATCCCATCATAAAAATTTGGGAATCAATTCTCAAATATACATAGAAAAACTTATAATATTTTGAAAATTTTCAAAAATACGCATTTTGAGATATATAAAAATAAATTTTTGTTTTTGAATTTGAGCAATTTTTTCCCCTTAACCTATATAGTATTGCATATCAAAAGAAACATCCTACAAAGAGCTTTAAAATAACACCCCTCCCAGCTCTCTATCTTAAATATAAGAGCCACAGTCACAATTCAAAAATTGCAGGTACCGGTATTTTTTGACGATTTTTGATTTTTTACGTAGCTGTAATTTCCAAACCAGTTGATATTTTATTTTTTTAAAAATGCATTTTTCTAAGTCTATGTAAAGGCTACATCCTCACCAAATTTAATCAATTTCTGAGATAGTGAGGTTGAAAATGTATTTTTTTTGTGTTGATTTGACATGGAATGACCCTATACACAATTCGTGTCCCTCTCACCCTGTGTGGGGAGGGTTTAGGAAATGGTTGTATTTTTAAATAAAAGACAGTAATAACTTTTAAGGAACAAGTTAGAGATATATTTTTGTTTTACATATTTTATAATATTTGAATTAAAATAAACATATTGTTTTAATTTATTTGGAGAGTGGTGATAATAAATCAATCTTGATTTTCAACACTCCCCCTCACTCGACAATCTAGAAAAGTCCAATAGATTCTCGAAGTTCTATAAGTCGTGGATAAGGTAATCCTTTTGTAAGGATATCAGCCTCCATCATCGTTGATGGTTTGTAAGTAACGACTATATCTCCATTGGCAACTTTCTCACGAATGAAGTGTTCTTTAGTATTGATGTGTTTGGACCTTGAGCTGATGATAGCATCTTTTTTTAAGTCCTGAGCAGCTATGTTGTCATTAAAAAGTTGTATGGCTTCTTGAGGTTTTCCCATGTCATTAATAAGTTGTCTTAAATGCATGGCCTCTTTTGCAGCCTCAGTCAAAGACATGTACTCCGCTTCTTGGGTTGATAGTGCTATGGTTCTCTGCTTGCTAGACTCCCAACTTACACATGACCCTGCTAAAGTAAAGCAGTAGTCTGTATATGAACGGCCGTCATTGCTGCATGAGCTCCAATTAGCATCTGCGAATCCAATGAGAGGTTGGTTCGTTTTTTGGTAGGTTAGTTTCAGATTTCTGGTACCTTTCAGGTAGCGGAGAATTCTTTTTGCTGCCATCCAGTGATCATGACCATAACATGTATTAAACTGGCTTAAAAAGCTTACTGCATAAGAAATGTCTGGTCTTGTACCAATTGACAAGTAAAGGAGTGACCCTATTAGATTTTGATAAGGGTATCCTGGAAGTATTTTTTTCTAAATTGGGCTCGAGTTTGAGACCAGGCATCATTGGGGTCAATACAGGATTGCATTCTTCCATATTATATTTTGTTAGCAGTTCATCAATGTATTTGGCTTGATTTGCTGTGATTTTTCCTTTTTCCTGCTTGAATTCTATTCCTAAGCAGTACTGTAGAGGTCGCAAATCTCTCATGTTAAAAGAATTCTTCAGGGTAGTTTTTAAATTTTCTAAATTTTTACGACTCTTTGATGCCACGAGGATGTCATCGACATATACTGCGACTATCACGTTGTCTCCCCCTGAACTTTGAGAATATATACAAGGATTAGCAATTGATTGTTGGAAACCAAGGTCTTTTAGTTTTGAGTCCAATTTTTGGTACCATTGGCGTCCAGCCTGTTTCAGACCATAAATTGCCTTTTTAAGTTTACATGTTTCTCTCCTTGAATAGATCGTAGGTCATTTAGCATTTTTGTAGCCTTTAGAAAGATGGTATTGTCTTCACTCGCACTTTCTTCAAGTACAATTTCAGAGAGAAATTTTCCCAATTTTTCAGGTATTTCCATAAAGATTTTTTCTTTCAATTCACCATTTAAGAAAGCAGTAATGACATCCATTTGGTTAATTATCATATCTTCATTGGCTTCAAGAGCTAGTAATGATCGAATTGAACTTAATTTGACTACTGGTGCATATGTTTCGTCGAAATCTACACCAGGCCTCTGCAAAAATCCTTTTGCTACAAGACGTGCTTTTCGCCTTTCAAGTTCACCATTTGCTTTGTACTTGGTTTTTAGCACTATTTTACTGCCAATAATATTTGAATTTCCTTGTTTCTGAATAATTTCCCATTTTTTAAATGTGACTTCAGTTCCATTTTTATAGCTTCTTCCCAATCTTGAGCATCTGAGCTCTCTAGAGCTTCTTTGAGACATAAGGAAGACATGTCATAATCCTTAGTCCAAACTGGAGGGTGAATTGATCTTCTATCTCTTAAGGCTGGAAGATGATTGTCTCCATCATTTTGAAGAACATCAACATTTTCTTCTTGAATGTTGTCATTTTCTGATTCACTCTCTTTTTCTTGTATTTGCCGTTGCCTTGTCACCATTATTTCAATTTCACTATTTTTTGAATTTTGATTGTCATTGCTACCTGTTTTTATGTATTCACCTGTAGGTTCAGTAAAAGGATCATAATTTATTTTATTTTCTCTGATCGAATAAAATGGTTTATTGATGACCTTTACATCCCTTGATACAATAATTCTATTTAGAGTTGGCATCCATATTCTGTATGCTTTTGATTGTACTGAATAACCAACGAATATGCCTTCTTCAGCTCTAGGTTGAAATTTGTCCTTGTTTTTAATTTTATTTAATACAAAGGCTTTGGAGCCAAAAATTTGTAGGTGTCTAATGGACGGAAAATAGCCTGCCCATCTTTGAAATGGTGTTTCATGATTTATTGATCTTGATTGACACCTATTTAGAAGATAATTACCACAATAAATTGATCAGCCCAGAATTTTGGAGGTAGATTTGAGTCTAGCATAAGACATCTAGCTTTGTCTAACAGAGCTCTGTTTCGGCGCACAGCTAAACCTTTTTGTTCTGGAGTTCGAGGTGCAGAAAGTCTTCGAGTTATTCCACATTTTTTCAAAAATTCGTCGAATTCTTTATTTCTATATTCTGAAACCTCATTGTCACTCTGGAGAATCTTGATCTTCCTTCCAATTTGATTTTCCACTTCATTTTTAAATTCCTTGAAGTATGACAAAACTTCATTTTTATGTTTTAGGAAATAAACTCTACCATATCTAGTTGCTTCATCTATAAAAGTGACAAAATACCTTGATCCACCTGGAGAAGTAAAAGCATTGGTCCTACAACGTCTGAATGTATTATATCCAGTTTATTTAAATTTTTCGGTTCACTTCCTTTTGGAAAAGGTAGCTTCGTTAATTTTCCAGATAGACAAATTTCACAATCGCCTAAAATGTCTTTGGTGTTAAATTTTAGTCCCTTTAATATTTTATTTTTGTAGGCTAACTTCAGATCAGCTTCATTTATGTGGCCTAGTTTTTTGTGCCAAGTAATTAATTTTGAATTTGATTTAAATTGTTTATTTATTGCTGAAGATTCTTGGTTATGTTTCTCATTTATCAAATACAGATTGTTATGCTTAATTGCCTTAGCAACAACTATTCCTTTTTTTATTCTTAACCTCAGCGTAATTCTTTTTGAAAATTATATCAAAACCTTTGTCGGTAATTTTGCTAACTGATAATAAATTAGTATTTAAATTAGGAATATATAAGGTGTCTGTCAAGGTTACAACATTGTCCTTTCCCACATTGATTTTGACAGAACCTTTTCCTTCAATGTCTACTGTATGCTTATTTGATGCTAACTTTGGTAAACCTGAAGGAGAGCGTCCTCAACAACGATTTTCTTCAAAGTTTGCACTATAACGTATTTTCATGCCCTAAACACGAATCCGTTGAAAAAAATTGTTGTTCTCAACCAGGAAAGAAGTTATTTAAAAAAAAAGTTCACTGTTATGAAGGTTAGGGAAGACTGCCTTGGACGACTTTTGGGCATAGAATTCTTTTTATTTCTGCGAGTTGGATTGACTAGGGGTTTTGAGGAAATGCATAGCACGTATGCCCAAAAGCAACAGTTTACGACCAAGTCAGCTACCACAAGGTGAGTCTAAATTTCAATTACACTTCGTCATTAAGGACTATTGCGCAGGCGCGTGTATACATATAAGCTGTTTACCCCGTCTTTTATAACCTCCATAACAGTGAACTTTAGTGCTTAATAACTTCTTTCCTAGTTGCGAGCAACTTTTTTTTTCAACGGATTCGTGTTTAGTGCATCAAAATACGTTATAGTGCAAATTTTGAAGAAAATCGGTGCTGAGGAGAGTGTCCTCAGCACCTTTGGTCGTTTGTAACCCGCTAACAGTGAACTTTTTTTTAAATAACTTCTTTCCTGGTTAAGAACAACAATTTTTTTTCAACGGATTCGTGTTTAGTGCATGAAAATACGTTATAGTGCAAACTTTGAAGAAAATCGGTGTTGAGGACGCTCTCCTTCAGTTTTACCCTAACTTTAATTTACCTAAATTACCTTTTTCATGTTCCTTGAATTTAGATTGGTCAGAGCAGAGATGTGAAGTGCTGCCACTGTCAATGCACCTGTAAGAACCATTGTTTTGAATAAGAGGGTTTGTAGTTAGACTTTCTTCTGTCAGTAGCAGTGTTGAGTCAGAAGAATTGTTTTTATTTTCCTTCTTTTTCTTGAACCAGCATTGGGCTGAGTTGTGTTTAGATTTTCCGCACGTTCCACAGGATGTTTTGTTCTGCCTTTATTGCTGCTGATTTTTAACTTTAAATCCATGGCTTTTATTCATGTAAAAGGCGTCCTCACTTGAATTTGGAAATTCGTCTTTTTTCCTTGCTTCATATTCTTCAATTATTTTTACTTTTAATTCTTCAGGCGAGGGGAGTTGGTCTCTTGTTTCAATAGCAACTCTGAAGTTATCAAATTTAGAGGATAAACTATATAGCATCATAATACTTAGTAAATCTTTATTGATTTCTATTTCCATTTCTCCCAACTTGTCTACAGCATCCATGAAACTGTTCAAATGTTCACGCACATTGGTGTTGTCTTGGATTTTGAGAACTAATCTTTTCAGCATTGTAGCCTTTCGTGCAGGTCCTTGGCTTTGGTAAATATTCTTGAGAGTATCCGAAACACTTTTAGATGTTTGACAGTTTTTAATCTGTTTCAATTCATGAGGTGAAATTATTAACATAAGATCTGACCTTGCATTCAAGTCCTCTTTGTTCCACTTTGATTTTTCTTCTTGACTAGCTGTTTCTGGTGGTTGTAGTGTACTGCCAGACACGTAACTCCATAATTTATTTTTCACCAGAATAGCTTGTGCTTGAATCTTCCAAGTGTCATAGTTATCACTTCGTACAGGGTCTATTCGAAAGGTTGATCCACTTGCCACATTTCTATCTTTGAATACTTCTCTTGTCTTTATGTTAGTTATACTGGGTTGTCTTTCTAATACTTATTCTGGGCCCATAACCTTTAGGAAATTGTTGTATTTTGAAATATACTTATTTGAAATAAAAGACAGTAATAACTTTTAAGGAACAAGTTAGAGATATATTTTTGTTCTTTTGTTTTACATATGTTATAATATTTGAATTAAAATAAACATATTGTTTTAATTTATTTGGAGAGCGGTGATAATAAATCAATCTTGATTTTCAACAGAGGGCCTTGCTGTCTTGTGAAGGAAAGTCTGATAACAACAAATAATAGATAATAATACTCCACTTTGTCATAACTATTATAGAAACATATGGATTTGTAATTCTTATTTTTTTTCCATGTAATTGTCATTTTATTAAATTTATTATTAGTTTCATTCACCACTTTTTAGGCAAATTGCATGTTACTTGGCATTTAAAAAAATTCATTTTTTTTTAAATCACCTCAACTAAAAAAAAAAAAAATCATATGTAATATTTATATTCAATTGGAGACCCGGTGGCCATGAGTGTTAAGGCGTGAGCACTTAGCAATCCGTGCCAAGGGTCGAGGGTTCGATTCCCACAAGGAGTGGTGGCTTTTCTTTGAAAAAAAATAAAAGGCATCAGCCCTATCCTGGCTAGAAAAGGGTGGTGACCTATAGATAACACGTTCTAAAATTCTGAGTTAATTATAATGGACATTAAAATTTAAATAAATTAATATTCAATTTGCCTGTATTTTCAGCTGGTGTTAAACTATGGCGTAACTTGTTTTTCGTTGCTGGCCTTCCTGCGGTTGGATTGTGTATGTTAAATGCTTGGCTTGCTCACCAGAAGCATCACCATGATCCAAGAGAACCATTTGTTAAATATGATTACTTAAGAGTGAGAAACAAGGTCTTTATATGTATTATATTAATATCACGTTTATTTTTTGGCTATTTTTTTTTCTAGTTATTTTTAACTGTTGATTTTCTTTTCCAGAAATTCCCTTGGGGTGATGGAAATCATTCTCTGTTTCACAATCCTCATACGAATGCTCTCCCTGATGGTTATGAAATATAAGCAAAATTTCATGTATACCCCAGCAGTCAGTGTAATATATATTAATAATTTCTTTACTTATATAAATAAAATGTTAGAAATATAGTTGTTACTGGTCTTAAATTAATAGATATATTCCTTCTTACTTTCATGTTAATTATATAATGGCTATGAATGTTAACGATGGGTAGTGCTATCTTTCTCTTTTTTGTTATAAATAAATTTTCAAAAACTATGTAATATATTTTTATTGGCAACATTTTAGATTTTGCTGCAGGTCCTCGTTGTGGCTGGAAACAATAAATTGGAGAAAGTTATGTTGAAATAAGACACATGATACTTATGAACAGATTATATAACACTGATTTACAACTTATTGATTCATCTCAATTAATTTGAAAATTGATTTGTGAAATTGCTATGTTCAACCCTTGCATAACTATCAATAATTTTACAATATAATACTGTACTGTTTTCACCCCTGAAGGTGTCTTATAACTGGGGCATTGGCTTTGGAAATAAAAAATAAATATGAGTAATTGTTACTAAAACACAAAAGAATCTCATACAGGACTTTTAACGGAAACCTTATCAAGTACTGATTGCCAACCAACAGATAAGGCTCAATGGTACTATATTCTGCCAGTACAGATAAATTAACTAACCAAATTAATTTTAGGGAGGGGCTATGATAAATCATAATAAACAGGCTATGATAAATAAATAAACAGGCTCATTGTAGTTTAGGAAGTTTTGTATTATGTGGACATTTGATTCATGCACATGGTACATTGAAAAAATGGATGAATAATAAGTAAATTATTAAATTTAAAAAGTAATTATCAGAATTGGAAGTAAGAAGTATTCAATAAAAAAAAACATTTTTTTAAAATACTTTCCATCAAAAGTATTTGAATTTCAAGTACAGTGAAACCTCCGGACACCGCCCTACAGCGTACATCTCTATTAATGGACAGCAAAAATAACTGACCCAGGAAGAGATTCTGAGCTCACACCTCAGAGGATCAGAGGGTTTGTCAAGGACGCAGGGCTGCTATAAGTGACCCAGCAGAGTGTCAGGGGCACAATAGATCTTTCAGGTCGAGTTGCTTTCCCCCCCCCCCTTGGGGCCCTGATTATATCTATCTATGGACATTTTCTCACAGTCCCGAATTTTTCTATAGGTAAAATAAACCTCTATACTGCGGACACCCCTCTGTTCAAAGGACACGGACAGAAAAACCTGATTTTTTACCTCCTTGCTATGGACAATTACAGCTAATGTTATTTATAGAAGCATGTTCCCTTGGGTGTAGGTTTTCAGAAAAATGCCTTAACAATAACAAACTCTTTGTAAGAATAAGATATATATACAGAATAGTGACTAGTAATATCTTCCTAGGAATTTCACAACAGGAACCCCTTCCTTTTCAGCAGAAGCATATGATTTTCCTGCTGGCAGATTAGTATGTTTTTGCCTACGCAGTATCACGGTTCTGGGAATATTCCATAATTCTGTTCAGTTCACATTCCTTCCTCAGAAATTCCCTCTCTTCACTTTTCAGTTGGTTTTTAGCTCTTGTTGAGTAAGTATCGTGCTTTCTCTTCAATATGTCTAATTGGAAGTCTCTGACACTTTAAAAAAAAATTGACGTGATAACATTTTCCAATCATGAAAAATGTGGTTTGCGTAAAGTTGCCGAGTTTTTTAAGATAGGGAAAACACATGCAGCAGAAATATTGAAAAAGAAAGGTGAAATTTTGAAGAAATGGGCGGAATATTGTGACAAAAATGTTGTCCGAGAACTAAGAACTTCTTTATGCTTTTTAGAATAAAAACTTTTTTTTAAATTCATGCTTATTGAACTTCTTTCTATATACTTAAAAAGAACTTGTTACGGGTAATTATTAAATGGTTAATTAAAACATGAATTAAATGAACAAATTTGGCTCATCTCGACCAACCCCTCTGTATAGTGGACAACTTTGGTTCTCCCAGAGGTGTCCGCTATAGAGAGGTTTCACTGTATTAATAATTTTAATTGCACAAGAAAGTCTAATTCTGAGTTCAAGCCTTTTAGCACGGTTACTCCCTATCTCCATAGGGAGAACACGCTTATGAGGTTGACCTCATGACGCAATCCGGAAGTGCCGACTAAAAACTTTCACATTTCTGACCCTATAGAAAACGAAAATATAGGTGGCTAAAATTTGTATATATGTATATATGCTTGTTTGTTTGCTCTCTAGCAAGCTCAAAAATGGTGTGATTTTGACAAAATTTGGTACAAAAATCTGTCGTCTAATTTGAAAGGTCAAGTTCGTTAACCAGCAGAATCCGCCCACTAGAAGATAGTGTTTGGGGCGAAATCCGCGCAAAAAAAATTGTAACGCTTACGTTTTTGAGTTCATATGCTTGCAGGTACTTGTTTTATAGGTTTCTTAACATAAAAAAAACGAATGAAACCATTTTGAAGGCGATATCTTTGCCGTTTCTGAGATAAGTGGAATCAATGGTTTTGTAAGTCATTATTTTTTTGTGAGTACTTAGAATCGCGGGATTCAATTGAAATATTTTCTACATCTTGGAAATTAGTCCCAACTAAGATGTTTAAATTTTGTTTATATTTGGATATAAGGAAGTATGCAAAAAAAAAATTATTTGATTAATAGAAATGAAAAGTTTCCGGATCTCCATACATTTTTCGTAAATATCTCAATAACGGTTGGGAAATCATGGGAAGTGACCATTCGAATGCTTACTAAATTCTCTACAAAAAGGTTCTGAAGCAATATTCGATTGAGAGATATAAGCGCTTAAAACTTAAAAAGTGCTTGTTTTGTTGTTTTAAAATGGGTTTTCTCTTTCTTTATCTCACTTTTTAATTGGTTGTTTCTAGTTTTAAATTGTATTTATCAGTAAAATTAGTATTGTAGTCAAATAAGCTAAGAAACGGTGAAAGGTATTGATAATAAGTTTGGAGTGGCTGTAGTAATCATGATGGCAGTGGCTAATCATGATGACCTAGGTTGTTTTGAATTCTCCATCTATATAACCTTCCTCATAGCTTCAAACTGAAGTTACCGGTATTTCTTATTTTATAGAAAGGTTTAACCCACGACAGAATGAAATTTAATTCGCCATGAAGCACATATTTACAGTTGATTATAACAGTAAAGCGAATTTGCTAGTAAAACAAAATACTTAGAATGACAAGGAATTTTTGGTTGTTTAGAATAGAGCCTTCTCAGCAGTAGCCAAAGAGTAAGTACGCTTTCAGTACATAATTGTATTGACTTATACAGATTAAGAATTATCCGCTTCTGTGTAAGTTGGCTACTGTCAGTTTCCTATGATTTGTGATGCTAACCTATTCCATTTCTTCGAGATGTAACCGCGCTAAGATGACGCAGTTCCTGCGAGTCGGACTTTTTGACTAATGTTGCCTGTGTAATTCGCAATCTTATGATTGTGAGTTCTAGGTGCATTATATGAAAATATACAGAGGTGGCGCATCTCCTGAGAGTCAGACTTACTTTATTAAGTTACAGTTAAGAAAAAATGGTATGATAAATTATTTAGACAATATAGTTTAACATATTTTGAGTACATAAAATAAAGAAAATCTTGTTGATACATTTTTAGTCATAATTTATCTCCTGGGCGCTAATCTCCTGGATGCCGATGCGCCGTAAAAAAAAAAAAAAAAAAAAAAAAAAAAAAACAAAAAAAAAAAAAAAAAAGTTATCTCCTGAACTATATTTCATTCAGATCATATTATCCCCCCTAGGTTTATGGAGTAATTTAAATTTATACCAATTAGCCATTATTAGCACATTTTATTTTTGAGAAAAGAAATGGATCAATACTCCTTTTCCTCATGACACTTTTTATACAATATGCTGGAATATATTCTACCACTTTATGCCAAAACTGAACTGCTCTTAGCACTCAATTAAATCCTAATCCAAAATACATTAGTCTTTATTAGAATGGAAGTTTTCGATAAAAAACCTGAAGAGTCCTGACACTAACCTCTTACCTGTGCCATGCATTGAGTTGTGTTATTTAAGTTTGCTTGGGCTACCAAAAATATAAGTTTTTGCCAGGATATTCTACATAAAATCATTAATCATCAGTAAGATTATATTACTTTAATCCTCAATAAATTTGAAGTTTACTTGTATATGTTAGGAAGTCGTTTTATTTGAATGGGAGTGTCATTTTAATCTTCTTGAGTACTGTAAAAGACATTCTTTATTTGGTGCTAATAATGTTTCTTGTAGCTCCTGCTTAACAGAATACATCTTAAAACCACCTCGAAATCTTTAAACATAAAATCTAGAGAAATCAAAAGGGTTAATTAATTCAAGGACCTTGATGGAATCCAAGAATCATGGATAGACAAATTTTCATATATAATGTGAAATCAATCTCCAAGCACAGAAAACTCAGGCAACAGGTTAATCAAGCCAGAATGTCCTTATGCAGTTGAAACTTTTGTTCCAAGTAGATCATACTTAGATCAATTGAATGCCATACAATGGCAAATTGAAACATACTTAGATCAAATTCAAAAGAGGAAGAAAAATTGTTACTATAAACTAATACATAAAGTATTAGGCACAATTAGTACTGTATAAGCTTACAGACTTCGAAGTAATAAGTCAATTGACAAATACATTAAGGCTTGAAAAAAAAAAAAGATTAGTGCTTTGATGACTGGTTGCCAGTGTTGTAAAATACCCGGGTATTTATTCTTAAGGGTAAATACCCAATTTCATAAATACCCGGGTATTTAACTAAACCGCGACTTAGTAATCGAATATTTAAAATGTCATGGATCTTGCCAGTTTATAGCTATTGCAACAATGAGAAACTATTAAAACAATAATAAATTATAAAATAGGATCACTGAGAGGTTAATAAATTATTACCTGAAAATTTGCCTTGGACCTTCCGACTACCAATAAAACAAGTTGTTTGCCTAAATTTGATACTAGTGTACTGCATTCACAAAAATGTAGCCTCAGATAAAACTTTGGACTAGGATTATCTCAATTTCTCAAAACTCAAATTAAGTTATCTACTCATTGATCAAAACACATGTACCTTTCAAGCCTCTCTACCATAACAAGGGACTTATTTTATTATTTTCTTTATCATTGTCTTCAAGACCTTCCCAAACAAAGGATCTTTGCCATAATCCCTCTTGGTCCCTATAGCCAGCTATGTTTTTCCGAAGATCAACAGATTTCAATCCCATGCTTCTGCCTAACTCACACACAAAACAAATGGAAGAATTCAACAAGTCTGCAGCAAGATGTGCATTTCCAATACCAAACTGAATGCGTTTCTCCTATTTTGTTAACACAAGTTTTTCCTCCGTTTTTTTGAAGAGAAGATTCTGGGTTTCTTGTAGAAGAGTTTTCAGTAATTCTTAAATCTCTTATGAACTGTGTGGATCAAAGGGGCATTTAACTGAATGGCAGTGTTAAGTTCAACAATTGGAGCAAGGATGTTAACTAGTTTCTCAACGTGGACTCAAAACACGCTGTCATCAAGAAGCTACCTTTTCATTTCTGGTGAGATTTCCGCTTACTGTAATGTTGTTACTACTGTATGAGCATAATTTCAAATAATATTAACAAGGATCACAAACTTAAACTTAACTTAATATGGTTTTGAACTATTATAATAAACATTAAAAATGTTTTTGGCCCTTTTTTAAAATTTAAATAAGTCCTTAATAATTGAATATGCTTCTTTAAAACCTTTTTAAAATTAAATTAACCTTCCCCACTGTAAAAGTAATCATGAAAATTCATAAATATACATATAGTTGTAAATACCCGGACCGACTTCTAACTTTCTTTAAAATATTACTGGGTAAGTATTAATGTTCATTAAGCTTTTATGATCAAATGGGTAAGTTTCAGTCCTTGTTGGCACCAAAAAATATTCAAAGAAGTTGTATCAAGCTCAAAAACTAAAAATACCCACTTTTTGGGTATTTACCTTCCCTGTGGGTAAATACCCAATTTATATTTACCTACCCACTGGGTATTTACCCACCCCACATCACTGCTGGTAGCATCAAAAATGATAGCAGTGTTAAAATAATTTAATGACTGCCTAGTAGCTGAAAAAAAAAAAGCAATTGCAAGATGGTGTCAAAGTATTAAAATTCTATAGGCACATCAGAAGAATGGATTCTTTGAGAATTTTAAATTTAAAAATGCATGCCACATTCAGAAAAAACTTTTTTTTTTTTTTTTTGGAAAACTGGTTGGAGTGAGATTAATAAAAGGGGTGGATCAGCATGCCCCAATAAAGAAAAAGTTATTCCAGAAAGAATGTTACATCTCTAGGCACAAAGAAAATATTTTTTTCAAAACAGCGTTAATTGTAATTCCTCTGGTCCTACCGGATCTATGATAATCTGCTGCTTGATTTCCTATTCCCTCCCACCAGTCCTCAAAAAAGAAAAGATGTTTCCAGGGCAGAATTTAAAATCAAACTATACTATTTTGGGCTTGCTCTTTTTGGAACTCAGATTATTAATAAGAATATGTTTTATAAATTTTCATGAGTTTACATGCAACAAGGCACATTTTGTGTGGAGTTATAAAAATGTCTAAAGAAGTGAAAGTAGACCTCTTGGTTCAGTACCCATTGGACAGTATTATATTCAGGACAATACACTGAGGTTGTCAAAATGCATCAGATATATTGTTGGTAACTTACTGAAAATTCTTCTCAGAACTTAATCTATATAAATACAATGGCATTTCCATGGGAAAGTTATTCCTTCAGTCAGGAAACAATAAGCTACCAACAGATTAAGGTCTTCCTCCAGATATTTTTTATTTATGAGCTTCCGCACCTAAGGCAATTCGCTCCCCTCCAGATGTAAGGACAAATGAGATTCATGAAACATAAAATTTCCCAAAACTGTTTTATCAGGGTGTCTACTTCACAAAATTGAAAATAAGGCACGAATGTCACAAAAAAATCATGAATTTTGAAGCCATGTCACGAAATCTCAGTTTTACCGTTCAGTCTAACTTAATCTCAGGACTTTTACGCATTTGTAATTGTCTTTGTTTTCGTACGTTGACTGAATTCTATCTCCCTCCAAATCCTCTCCTCCTGCCCTTTTCTAGCCAGGATAGAGCTGATGCCTTTTCTTTTTTCCCCAGAAAAGCCACCACATCTAGTGGGAATCGAACCCACGACCCTTGCCACGGAGTGTTAAGTACTCATGCCTTAACACTCACTGCAACCGGGCCTCATAATTTTGTTTTTAGATATATTTCTAAAAAACAAAATTAGAAATTATTACTTTTTTGCGTTATTTGATTTCACATTTACGCATGAAAGACAGAAATCCAGAGTTGCTTTTATTACTAAATGCTGATATGTTATAATATATAATAATAAGGCTTCACTCTAAATTGTTGGCTGCCATCAAAGTATTGATATTGGTGGCTGTATCTTTTTCTTCAAACCAAGTTTGAATTGAAACTAAAATACCATGAACGTTATGCTATTTTATTTACCAACAGAGCTTTAGGAAAAGAGGAAGATTACTAAAGTATTCGAGAAGGAAGGATGAAAGGGAAAAATTCTTGAAGATTATGATGGAAAAATCAAGTGACAAGGATAGAAAGACTGGAAATTAGGTTTGCTTATATGAGTTAAGTTTTTAGAAAATGTTGGATGTGTTTAAGGAATGCCTTTTCTGTAATCAATATTATGATTATAATTTATTTATGCTGGAGCGTAACAGAGACGGTCTTTATGGAAATGTCAGCTTTGAACAAAATGGCAATAGTAATCATAACACAAAGAAAATAAATATAATTTGGTAAAAAGTATAAATAAATTAATACTATAAATAGAAAACATAGACAAATTAGGTTTATTAATTGTAAATAAATCATTTTTATAAACAAAGTTTACTTGAGGACGAAACAGAAAATGTTTTAAGCAGAAAATAGATGACATATTTTTTTGCTCATTTCAGGGCCCAATCTTTTTGTAGATCCTTCTCTTCCAATGGCAATATTCTGAAGCATATTTTCTCTTTCTTCTTTAGATTTAATGGTTTTATAAGCCTGATAAAGTGCAAGAGGGGATGAGTACAATGCCCCTATAGCTTTACCATAATCAAGTGATGACATTGGAAGATGAGCTAATTGCTGCATCCATAATCTTCGCATTCCATTATTTTGCTTATCTATTTTCACACAAGAGCGAGAGCTCCCTTGAAGGTACGACGTTTTTTCCATTTCAATTTTTTCTTTCTCCTTTCTGTAGGGTTCTTCGGCAATAGATTTTGTTAAGTGATTAATAAATTTAATTAATTCTCCTAGTTCATCTATAAGTATGTGGCTAATACCATTAATAAGTTGTAGTTCACATAATATATTTTCAATAGTATCTCTGGAAGGTATAAGATTAATTCCAGCTTCCCTCTCAGACATCTTGCCCTTTTTTCTTTTCCTCCTACAAAAATCTTTAAGCCCATAAACCACCAAATAAATTCTGTTGTTTATACTGTCCTTTTTTACCTCTTCAAAGAATTTGTTGAACTGCTGAACTGTTTTGATTGTCTGTAAAAATGTAATATGGTCCCACAATATTAAGGTATGAGGTTCCTCAGTGTAATCTTGGGATAGCTCCCTCCTGATCCAAGTCACAGAACCTATATGACCTTCATGAGTTTTAATAGGTACCTGAGATTTTCCAAGCGCTGCTACAACTTCATTAAACGTTGAATTCCTTAAAATATTTTTCTCTATTGATATTGTTATATAATTTAAACAAGTGGTAGGTGATAAATGTTTATACTTTTCTTTATTCTTCAATCTTTCATCTTTTCTCTTAATTTTGTTTTCTTTTGTTAATGGCAGAAAAGAGGTAATTGGTTGAGAATAGCTACTAATGGGTCCAATGTTGAGTTGAAGTTCTGTATCTGAGTTTGAAAGGTCACTGTCAGACAAAGTATGATATTCTTGAGACATAGTTAAAAAATAATGTTAATTACTTCAGCGCGATAATGGTTTAATCATCTAGTTCACCACGTATGATATTCTTGAGACATAGTTAAAAAATAATGTTACTATTTCCTCTAGTTCGGTATAAAAAAATATGAATATAACTTTTGTGATGATTATTTGAATCAATGGGTTAGCAAGGCGCCTAAATCGTTAAAACAGTCATTCAAATAAGATTCGCTCTTATCGAAAATGTCTAAGACCATTGAGATAGTAACGGGTCGAGGGAGAGTCATCGAAATCCTCTGAATCCATGAATAAACTACCGGAGGCCATCTGGGTATGGCATAGATTTTAATGGTATTTCTTTCTTTGTTCTCAGTTTTCTCTTAATGAAGTGCATTAAATTAGTTTAAAGTGTATTTTGGATTCAATCGTCTTTTATAGGGAATTTAGTAAGATTTCTAATAGTCACTTCCACTTACCACGATTCCCCCAGCCGTTTTCCAGGTATTTTAGAAAATATACCAAGATCTGAAACCTTTTCATGTCTGTCATTACATTTTTTGGTACTTTCATACTTTTTAGCTACACCTCAGGCTAGAGAAGTAGGTCTCGTTCAGTGATCTGGATCATCAGCGCAGGCACATAACTCATTAGCATTTCTATTCGGCTATTCTTATGAGCAATTCTATTTACCGTTGTTTGTAGTAACCTTCTTGTTTACTTTCTGTTTTCAACGCAATTCACTTGTAGATTTGCCTTTTTTTTTCTTTTTTTTTTTTTACGCGATTCTTTTCATAGTTTATTGTTTGAATTTTTAGTGTTGCATATTCTCACATTTTCCTATGACTAGAGTTTCGATATAACTTTGAGCGAGCGGAAACGCTTAGCAATTATACCATTAACATAAGTGCTACGCGTTTCCTCAAGGTTATATTGGAACCCTAGTCAACCCAACTCGTTGATAATATTAATAACTGGTCTTTCCATGGCCATATTGGCACAACTTCAATTGACTTCTGCACATGCGCTGATGATCCAGATCACTGAACGAGACCTACTTCTCTAACTGGGGGTGAAGCTAATACGTAAGTTCCCGATTTATTATCGAGATATATGGAAATGAAACCGATTTCGATTTCATGAAACTATCATCTCCGTATCTAATTTCGACTTGAAATATTTATTGAATGTACTCGATCTGCTATATTAAATTAATCAAAACTTCAATTTATATTTACTTCCCCAAACCGCTTGCAGTAATTTGTTTTTACTTAGTCCTTGACGACTAACTTACTTTGTCTCAGCTCTCTACAATAAAAAAAAAAACCCCCGGCGATCTATACAGATTATTCACTTTAACCGTTACACGCTGAAGCGCCAATATATTGGTGTTGAGCGGCTTTGGTCCAGACGACAAAGCGCCAATATATTGGCGTTAGCATTTCAGACCCAGCGTATTAGAGAGTGACGTGTGTGAGACTTCTCGGAAGAAGATACATCGCAGCCTGGTCCTTCCCCAGGTCCAGGAAGTGTTATTGAAGAGCATTCAAGGATTTCGAGGAAGACAGTTGGCCTTTTCCAAAAAGTAAACCATGTAATTTGCTGTGGAGGCATCCTAGTTTCGAGGGAAATGAGTTGTTTTTTTCAGTATTACAAAGGTGTTACCTGTAATAGATTTCGCACTAATTAAAGAATCATGGGCGTATATAGAAAATAATTTCGGGAGGGGCTGGGAGAATTTCTGGCTAATTGCATTTGGGGGGTATGGAATACTAACAATCTAGAACTTGGAATAGTTAGCCAACTAAAACGCCATTACACTCAACATAAATTATTTTTTTCTGGACTGAGTGATCTTATTTAATTTATGCTTGAGGAGTTGATGACACATTTTTACCGAGCAAATCAAAATTTCAGGGGGGGGGGGCAGCAGCTCCCTTCAGTCCCCCCTTATATACACCATTTCAAAATATCTTGCTCCTACTACATGAACCAGGGATGGGCAAATATTAATTCCATTAATAAAAATAATAATAATTAAAACTCTATTACACCCAAAAGAAATTTTTTTTTAACTAAGTAATGGGCGTATTTAAGGGGGGCAGAGGGGGCTGCAGCCCCCCCCCCCCGAAATTTTGATTTGATCGGTAAAAATTTCATAAAACCCTCAAAAATAAATTAAATAAGATCATTTAGTTCATAAAACATATTCTATTTTAGTTGTAATATCGTTTCAGGTGGCTAAAACTCTTCCAAGATCTAAATTGTTAGTATTCCATACACCGGAAATGGTCTCAGCCCCTCCCCCCCGAAATTATTTTCTATATACGCCCATGAACTTAGTGGTCTTATTTAATTTATTTTTAAGGTTTTTATGACACATTTTTACCAATTTCGGGGGGGGGGCTGCAGCCCCTTCATTTATATATCCCCCCATGTAAAGAATATATATATATATATATATATATATATATATATATATATATTACTAATAAGTGAATATAAAAATTTTTTAAAAAAAAACTTATTTTATGTAATTAACAATTTTAGTTTAAATTATTTGGCATTAATATTTTCTCATTGCTATTTTTTTTTTTTTTTTACAGCGTTTCAACATCTAGGCCATTTGCACAGACATCCAGGGTGCAGCAAGGAATTTTCCCAACGAGCCGTGGGATGAGAAAATCCCTGCCGCCGGTGGGGATCGAACCCACCGTCTGCCGCTTATGAATCTAAGGTGTTAGCCACTAGACTACGGGAAACCCTCTCATTGCTAATGTTATAATTATTATTTCTAATTAAAAAAAAAAGTAACCGGGCCATTTGTAAATTAAAGATAATTGAGAGAAATTAAATAACTGAGTTACGGAGTAGCGTAATAGCCCGGAATGTAGTGCGGATAATCATAACGTTTATGGGCTAATACAGCCCTGTCTGAGGAAAGAGACCAGGTGAAGGCAGGGCCGTCTGAGGGACTGACAAGTCCATAGTAGGCCAGTCCAGAAAGGCTTAAAGTAACCATATTTCTTGGGTCCTCTCAACTTCTCACTACTATCATATGAACAACTGGTCACATCCTCATGTAATCTAGCCTTAAGGTAACTTTCTAATATAACTTTAACAAATCATTTAGTGCATCTAACCTGGCCATAATTATTGCTTAACATTTCTTTTTGGGTTTCAGCTTCACATGATGTCAAGTTCAAGGGTATGTCCCACACCAACACGGAGAGGAAGAACTCATACCCTCAACCGTGTCTCGGCAAACACAAGGAATGGGAATGCTTTGCTCGGGTCAACTAGTGATAAACAAAATCCAAAAATAAACAATAGTGCATTTAATAAGCCATTGTTACAATGAATTTCAACTTATTTGCAATTGAACAAATAACAGATGTGAGCAATCAATTAACATCGGCATGTGGAGATTTAACGGAGACTGTTGCTATTATGTCTGAAGTACCAATAGTAATTTATTAAATATATTTGATTATTGATCATGGCAAAATCCTATTCAAAAATTCCAATTAAACTAATAAATATTAAACATATAACAAAAAACACAACTATTATAATGAGATGGATGATTTTATAAAAATAGAATAAATCACATATTTTAATATACTATCTAAAACAATTAAGATGTATACTGAAAATAGTTGAGAGCATTAAAAGTAACAATGCATTTTGTGCAACAATTTAGTTTAGGAAAAACTTATAAAATTTATATAACAACTTAAATAATAACATACAGTTCAAAAGAATTTGGTAACTTTTACATTTTCAATAATAGAAAAATGAAAGCATTTTATTTATATATTCGTCTCTACTTATGAAAATAACAGTTTAGAACTAATTAATTAGGCCATTTTATTTAGAGTCCCTGAAAGGCAATGCAAAATTTAAAGACTAAATTCATGAATTAAGAAATGTAACAAAATAATCATAATTGACATTATTTCGTCAATACAAATGCAAAGTATCGAATGTGAAAAAGCGTATTCTTCATTTTCAATCTATACTAATTGACTGATGTACGTTGAGGCAAACTCTCGAAAATTAAAGACAAATAATTATCAATTACAGAAAATCAAACTGTGCATTAAGTCTAATTAAAATATATGCTAAGATAAAATTTATTGAGAATCATCTATAAGGTACCAAACCACTTTTCACAACGATACTTTGCATTTGTATCCACGATTTCTGCAAGCATCTTCACATTTTGCTTCAAACAAAAAAGATTTGTTCTTCAATAAATCTAGGTGTTCTTACAAAAGTATGTGGCATTGAAATGCAGGAGGAACTTCATACCTGCTATTTGATACTCCTGAGAAAGGAATAGAGGAGAAATAAGAAATTACTGTCAAAGAAGAATGATAATTTATGGAAATGTGGTTTTAATATATCTTCTATTTATATTTAAATTTATTAATTTTTTGCTGGGTGAAGGCTGGCTTCTTTAGATGCCTTTACTTGCCATAGGCTATAGGAAGCCAATTAGCTTAGTTGGTTGAGATGTCTGAACCGCTATAATAATAGGGTTCAAATTCCAGCCTGAAAAATTAACTTTTTGAAAGCTAAGGATTTTAAAACAGCTTAATAGTGAATGACGTCTTGTATGATACATGCTGTTTTAATAAATATAAATAATAATCTGAAGGAGGAGGTCTGCCAGTAAATATACTTATGTCATACCTTCAGGTGGAATGTATCGTCACTGGCATTGGGTAAATTCCAGCCTGAAAAATTAATTTTTCTAAAGTTAAGAATTTAAACAATTTCTCTGGCAGAGTACGACGCCCTATATTATATATGATTTCTTTTTTTATTAAAAAAATAAAATAAATAAATAAAAAATATCACTGACATTGGTTGGAGTACTGTGGGCTCGATCACAGTACTCCAACCAATGGCAGTGATGGCCTTTAAAAGGTATGACAAAATAAATAATATATTTACGTTATATACTTTATTTATATGCTAATATTCTGCAGCTCAAGAAAATATTTTCATTACATATTAAATGTCTCCTAAAATAAATGATTTCATGTCTTTCTCTGCCCAACAATCAAATGACACATTATAGAGTCAGAATAAAAACCGAGGCTTACAAGAGAGTGATACAGCACAATACTAGACGCTCTCGGGAGGAATACCGGGACAAGCGGAGAAGAGAGAAGAGAACCCACCGTAGGAAGAAGCGACTATGGGAGAATAAGAAGATGGAGGACATTGAATCTCACCGAACAGTGCATGAGAGCCGCCTGTTCTTTGAGAAAGTTAATGAGGGGAGAGCCGTCTTCAAACCAAGAGTTACAAGCTGTAAGGATGAAGATGGGAACCTCCTCACAAACAAGCATGAGATTCTGGATAGGTGGAGGAGTTATTTTAGCAAGTCCCTTAACAAGGATGGACCACAAGACACAATAGCGGGAATAGAGACCGAAGAAATTCCAAATTATGTTGAGCCACCGGACGATGAGGAAGTTCAAGACACGATAAATAAGCTGAAGAACAACAAGGCACCGGGACAGGATGGAATTCAGGCAGAGCTTCTGCGTTATGGTGGAACAGGACTACTAGAGGAACTCCACCATCTCATCATGTCCATCTGGGAAAATGAAGAAATTCCCCGAGATTGGAACCAAGGAGTAATCTACCCTCTCCATAAAAAGGGAGATCAGATGGATTGCAGGAATTACCGCGGAATAGTCCTCCTTTCCTGCGCGTATAAAGTCCTCTCAAATGTTCTCTACGAGAGGCTTGTTCCCTACGCTGAGAAAGAGATTGGGAAGTACCAGGCGGGATTTAGAAGAGGTAAGTCCACTACGGACCAGATCTTCTCCCTGAGGATGATGCTTGAAAAATGCAAGGAGTACAAAATAGTCACGCATCACCTCTTTCTGGACTTCAAGTCAGCGTACGACAGCGTCTCAAGGCCAGCACTCTATCAGGCTCTCTAGAAGATGAATATCCCCGGAAAACTGATCAGATTGGTGAGGATGACGATGAAAAACTCATGTTGCTCTTTACGCGTGGGAACTGACGTGTCTGACTCATTCAGCACTAACAGTGGGGTGAGACAAGGAGATGCCCTAGCATGTCTCCTTTTTAATTTTGCAGCCGAAAGATCAGTGCGCCGCTCTGGTATTCAGCAAAGTCACACCCTCTTTAACAGCACGGTCCAGCTCTTAGGATACGCAGATGACTTCGACATTGTGGCCAGGTTGGAGCGGTCCCTGAAAGAGGCATTCCTCGCTTTTGAGACAGAAGCTAAGCTTCTTGGCCTAGTTGTCAATGAAGACAAGACAAAATACTTAAGAGTTGGAGGTATAGGAGGAGGGACCAGAAAGTTTGAAGTTGGACCGTATAAGTTTGAGAGGGTCAACAGCTTTGTATACCTGGGAACTGAGGTTAATGCAGTGAATGACATCACCCAGGAGATCAGCAGAAGAATTGTGGCGGCAAACCGATGCTTCTTTGGGCTCTCCAGACACTTTAGAGGCCATTCCCTCTCTAAAGGGACCAAGATCAATCTGTATAAAACGTTGGTCCGGCCAGTGTTAACTTATGGGGCGGAAGCTTGGGCCACAACTAAAGCAGACGAATCAAGAATCTCGACTTTTGAAAGGAATATACTTAGAAGGATCTTTGGTCCCGTTAGAGATGGAGACTTATGGAGGAGACGGAAGAATGCGGAGTTGTATCGGTTATATGGTGACATAGATGCTGCCAAATTCATTAAAATTGGAAGGCTTCGCTGGGCAGGCCATGTGGTGAGAAAGGAGAATAGCGATCTGACCAAAAAGATACTGACCGATAAGATGCTCGGAAAACGGAGAGTTGGCAGACCAAATATGAGATGGGAAGATGCTGTCAACTCAGATGCGCGAGACTTGCTGGGAGACCGAAACTGGAAAGCTGCTGCACAGGACCGAGCCCACTGGCGGAGGCTTTTAGAGGCGGCCCAGACTCGGTGACGGGTTGTTGCGCCGGATATGATGATGATGATGATGATAGAGTCAGATATTTCTTGTTACTAAATAACTCAATTCATATTCAATGCCAATGTGTATTTAATGAAAAATAGCAGCTGAAGCATAATGCGTGAATCACAGCAGGAACTCATGTCAAGAGGCAAAATGTTAGACCATGTTCTGGAACGGAACCCAGAGACAGGAGAAAGCAGTGAAGGAATACTTTTTTGAAGTTTTATTTTATTTTATTCAAGACATAACAAATAAAATAAATATTTTTTTAATAAATGTATAAATGAGACATTGAAGTTAGCTGGATAACACCTTCTGTCTTTATTCCCTGAGAAAATCTTGACGTTCCTCCAAGGGAAACTACAAATTTGTCAGACTCATTTGCATGCAAGTACTAACCGTTATTTCTTTTGAACGATTTCCTTAGTCTATATTTCTAATATTTTCACAATTTACCCAAGCCACTGGCATAACCTACTTAATGATGTCAATACAAGTAAGTGATGGGTAAGATTTGAATAGCTGATCCTCTTTGTCCAATTTCCTATATAGTCCATTAACTTATTTAAATTGGATGAGATCTTTACAATCATGTACTTCAATTGTTAATGAGCATTGAGTTTTCAAATGTAGCATCATTTTAAAAAAAAACTATTTAGAGCAGGTTTTTTGAAGCTTTCAGAAATTCTAAAAATAAAGTGACACCTAAAATCCGTGTAGGGATATGGTATAGGTCAGAAATAAGTGACTCGTAGAAAAATAAAACCTACTTCTTGAACGGTTTGGTAGGAAAGTGTAAACAGCCATATAGTGTAACAGTATATTTTATCAAAAACTCTTAATAGTTGAATTGAAGATATGAAATGAAATTCAAATGAAAAGATAAGTACTTTTTGTATTCACTAAATGCAGACAAACCTCTGAAATGTATAAAAAAAAAAAAAGTAAGTAAAATAAACGCTTAACTTTTCAATTGTGAAGAATTTAATTTAAAATGCCTAAAAACCAGAACACAACCTTGACTAATTTTATATATATATATATATATATATATATATATATATATATATATATATATATATATATATACATACACACACGCATGTAAAATCAGTCGTGTAACAGGCTGAGGGCCTAGAGGGGCAGAATACTGTAGTGGTATTTGATCATTCAGTACACTAGAGAGGTAGTGTGGTCTATGCTATGCTCCTGCCACCTCATTTTCCTGTTTGCAGATTACAATTAACACTTTTACTGCGAGTGTCATTATGGAAGGACACTAGCGATCCTACGAGTGTCCCTTCGCAAGGACAATCCTCTATTACTTTTCCCTTTAGATTCAAAAGGCTTGTAAATGGAGGGGATTAACTTTTATAGCTCCAGGTAAAGACAGTTGCCTTCAGGATTTTTTAGGCTTTCCAACAGTGTTTTCTGAATCGGCTGACTGGAAGATTTTTTATAAATTCTTTTTTTTTCATAAAGAATTTATACTTTATGAAAAAAAAAATGTCTACATGAAAAATTCAAACAAAAAATGCATCTGATTATGAGGTATTCCCAAACAATGACAGCCGCAGCAAAAGTGGTAAATTAATTCAATACAAGATAAAAAGGCTTTTATATATATATATATTGTTATAATATTATATAAAAAAAATAAATTATAATTGTAGCCACACGTTGGTTGCGTCAAAATGTTATAATATTAAAAAATAAAAAGAAGAAGTTATTTATATTTAAACTATTTGACTTAGATAATTTTATGATAATTGATGTTAGAAACTCTTTATCTCAGGGTTAGGGTTCGATTTTCAGTAAAGTAACACAAAAAACCATTTTACATAAGAAAAAAACTCATAGATAAGTTAAATTTCGAATTAGACAAACAAGCATTACCTGATATAAAAGCCAAATCTGGAACCAACCTCAGAGAACAGGATCCTCGTTACAAAAACAGCTTCCTTTTAACTCAACAGCCTGCACTGCTTTCAAAAAGACTGAAACACTGTACAACAAACTGTAACTGTCTCTTGTAACCGACTCTCATGTGAACCTCGAGCTACCTTTTCACAGACCGCACTTGTAACAGACTAGTAACAGACTCCCATAACAGACTAGCTCAACTCTCAGAACAGACTGCTTGTAAGAGACTATTTTCAACTCTCATGGCAGACTGACTCTTATGGCGGGAGCGTCATACCGGTATCCACTGCTAGACCAATATAACAAATAATAATTGTTTATCACAATGAACCTAACATATCAATGAGCTTTATTGGATTTTCCGAATTTTCTGTGTTAGTTTTTAATTTAGAACTTTTAATTTTTGATGAAAGTTAAATATAAGAAAAAGTCTATTTGTTTTTTATTTTCCGCACACCTTGTATTCGTCTTTTCCCGCCTTTTTGATACCTTTAACGTTTATTCGAATTTAAAAATTTTAAATATGTAATGTAAAATATCATTACATTTGCACTTCTGTCAAAAAAAAAAATAATAAAAAAAAATGATTTATGCTCGGTATTAAAATAAAAAAATAGAATTTAAAATTTAACATTTGGTTATCGAGATTAGAACTATTGGCCAGCCTGTTATTATTTCTTTAAATTTTCAATAACTTATTTCGTTACATAATTTTTATTCATTATAATTTCCCAAATCAATTTATCATTTTTCATTGTTCATTTTTAAACATTATCATTATTAAACCATCTTATTCTAAACTAATACGATTTGTAAATTTATGATAAATTTTTAAATATTATTATTATCAATTAAATCTTATACTAAACTAATTCTAAATTTAAAAATTGTCCTGGATTCACTATTCATCATTAATATTTTTGTTTTTTGCATCTGTCCGAATTATTTCTAAGGATTTGTTTTATTCTCTTTCTTGGGGGTCGATTTAATTTTGCAATTTTTACTATCCCATTTTGACATTGATACTCAAAAAGAAATTTTACTTTATTTCCAAATTTGATGTCCAAATTTTTCAGATGATCACTGTTGTTAACATTTTTATTCATTATATTACTTTGATTATTACCATTATTATTACTCATTATTTTTAAATTAATTATATGATCATCAACTAATTTTTTAATGTCATTTTGTTTCAAAATCTCATCCATAACGTCTGTACTTATTTTATTTTTTAACTTATCATTAGTTATTTTATTTTTAATTATTTGATTTATTTTCTCATTATTTTTAATAAGAATGTCATCACATTTTTCATTGCATATCTGTACTATTTTGGAAATTTTTTCTTCTTGTTTAAACCCTTCATTTTTTATATCAGCAATATTTTTTGTGTTTATTTTTTGTTTTTGATCTAAATCATCAATGGAATTTTCTAATCTTTTAACATGCCCATTTATACCTTGTTTTAGCAACTCGATTTTAATGTCTATATCTTTAGATATTTTCTTTTCAAAATTATCGAATGATGTTTTTAAATCGCTAATCTGTCTGACTTGTTCTGTTTTAAAATCGTTTAATTTGTTACTTAGGATGGCTTGTCCTGTTTTTATATCGTTAATTTGGCTTAGTAATATTTGCAGGACCTCGCCCATAGTATTAGCCATTGGTTCCATAGTATTATCCATTGGTTGTAGGAACTCGCCACTCGCAACATCGGCCGTTTCCGAGAGTTCAACTTCCTCGCATTGGATGACGTCATCACCAGACGCGTTCTGGCTTCCATTCGAAATATTTAAAATACTATTTTCCGACATTTTAATTTATTTATTATTTCTTTACTTAGCCAACAAGTTGGACGCCAAAATGTTATAATTTTAAAAAAATAAAAAGAATTAATGTAGCCACACGTTGGTTGCGTCAAAATGTTATAATATTAAAAAATAAAAAGAAGAAGTTATTTATATTTAAACTATTTGACTTAGATAATTTTATGATAATTGATGTTAGAAACTCTTTATCTCAGGGTTAGGGTTCGATTTTCAGTAAAGTAACACAAAAAACCATTTTACATAAGAAAAAAACTCATAGATAAGTTAAATTTCGAATTAGACAAACAAGCATTACCTGATATAAAAGCCAAATCTGGAACCAACCTCAGAGAACAGGATCCTCGTTACAAAAACAGCTTCCTTTTAACTCAACAGCCTGCACTGCTTTCAAAAAGACTGAAACACTGTACAACAAACTGTAACTGTCTCTTGTAACCGACTCTCATGTGAACCTCGAGCTACCTTTTCACAGACCGCACTTGTAACAGACTAGTAACAGACTCCCATAACAGACTAGCTCAACTCTCAGAACAGACTGCTTGTAAGAGACTATTTTCAACTCTCATGGCAGACTGACTCTTATGGCGGGAGCGTCATACCGGTATCCACTGCTAGACCAATATAACAAATAATAATTGTTTATCACAATGAACCTAACATATCAATGAGCTTTATTGGATTTTCCGAATTTTCTGTGTTAGTTTTTAATTTAGAACTTTTAATTTTTGATGAAAGTTAAATATAAGAAAAAGTCTATTTGTTTTTTATTTTCCGCACACCTTGTATTCGTCTTTTCCCGCCTTTTTGATACCTTTAACGTTTATTCGAATTTAAAAATTTTAAATATGTAATGTAAAATATCATTACAATATATATATATATATATATTTATATGTCAGTTCTCTGGTGACTTGCAAAGGAGGTAAAGCAGTAACCATTTGTATTAAACTAATTTATGAATCTTCCAAAGAACTGAAAACTATTTAGAAATATTTTTCTAACAAGAATAAACAATATATTTATATTCAGACAAAGAGAGACGACAGAAGGTTAAGAAAGTCAAGGGCTCATATACAGTTTACAGGGCCTCTATATTTAAAAAAAAAAAAAAAAAAATTAAGTAAAATAAACGCTTAACTTTTCTTGGGTCTACATAAGGAAGGATAACATCTTAATTTTTGTAAGATATGTTCTTACCAGTAAGGAAAATTATTATTTAACCATTAATGCGAAATATACTTTCATATTACAGCAGAAAATTGAAGGTAAAAAATTACATTACATCAGGCTGATAAAAAAGCATCTTGATCCTAAAAAAACATATCGCACTTGTATTTCTAAAGTGACACAACACAAAATAAAACTCAACTGAAAATGTGCCTTTACTTGCGGAGCCTATAGGTACAATTGTACTCGCAGATCACCTGTGAGGCGATGCAAAAAAAAAGAAAGTCCGACTCGCAGGAACTGCATCATCTTAGCGCGGTTCCGTTCTTATCCCTAGTCTCATTTGGAATGGCATTTCTAGTCTGAGAAAATTTATCTTCATTGTATACTTAACAATTTCATTTATCATTATGTTATCAAAAAGGCACTCTCAACCTTCTAAACAATCTGAAGTTTCTTTTGCTCCAGGCAAATGGACCAATAAATTTTGTCTTCCATGTATCTGTCCTGTAAAAGAGGTCTTCCTCCATACAAATTTGTCTACCACGTTCTTGTTTTTTCTTCCAACTACTATAAATGTTTCATCCAATCTTCCTCTTCTACTTCATAAGTTTCAGTGTCTGAGTCGCCCTGTTTCTCCTCCAAGATGTCTTCATCGTCCAAAACCTCTTCCAAAAAATCAACAGTGTCGTCTCTTTCGTCTAGGGGTGCTTTATGCAGTCTCTGAATGTCATTTTGATTATCGAAATCAAAAATCAATCATTCCCCCATTCGAAATCTTTAAAAAAAATAAAAATGGTATCAAAATTAGTAGCAGTCACCTCACAGGTGAATCCACATCTCCACATGTACTTATTCATCTCTATATTTATTTGAAAAAATTGAAGAAATTAAATTATTTTGATTAATACATTTCCCTGATTTAGGAAATGAATATAATTTAATGAATGAGTATGGAACTTCAATAAGTTACAATAACGGTCACGGCACACCTGAGAGGTGGTTTGTATGAAACTACTGATTTATTTACTCACGGGAAGCTTAAAATACTGCTGACAGCAGGGTGGGGAGACAGGAGGATTGTAGGAGGGCGGAGACTACTGGCACTTTTTTCTAGGAACCTCAGAAACATTTGGAAGCAGGTGCACCTCATAGATGACCGCGAGTAACGGAAGGTTAAGACAGGAAGAGTGAGAAAAGTGCCCTCTGGCGTACAAGCTCTGGAGCTAGGTACATACTGTTTTGGTGGTTCATAAATAAATATTTACCATGCCTTTCATAGTCATAACTGAAAAACACCGATTTTTGAGTTGTGTCACTTTATAAATACTAGTGCGATATGAAGAGAACAAATAGTGATTTATTCTTAGTTTCTGGCATGTGTAATACAAAAATAAGTATCATCCCCCTACATAACAAAGAATAAATTAATTTTTTTTTTTTTTTTAATTTTGAACTTCTGATTTTAAAAAGCCATGGTGATTTACTTTAAACTTATATCACAACTAGTTTCGTTATACTAAAATGACTAGCATTTTTTTTTTTTTTTTTTTTTTTTTTTTAATTTACTGGTCTGCTAAATTACAGAAGCATTTTTTCTCTGTTAACATCTATATCCTCAAAAGTCACTCAATTTAATATAATAAATAAATAATAGATGTTTAGCGTTTACAATTAAATGTAATTAGAAACCAATTATTGTATTAAAAAATCAGGTTTTTAACAATTTAATTTCTCAAACAAAAAATTTTAAGATTTCTTTATATATCACAAAAACTGTCTTAAATCTATTTTGTTCTATATTTAGTAACAAATGAACACAGTGATGACTCAAGGTTTTGTTTCAGAGAAAATGTAGATAACTTTTAATGCTTTATGAAGCTGAAAACTGCAGAAAAAAAATTGCTTTCTTAGGATTAAAAAAAACTGATAGTGATAAAGGAGTGGCCCAAAATACAATCACTTTTTTAGTCATAATAATTTTTGGACAAATTATATTTCCGAGATCAGGACTAATCCCCAAAAGCATATAAAATAAAAATTTATGGAGAGTCATCATCAGGCCAACAAATGTCGGGGATTGTCCTGAAAGAGCTGCATCATTTAAGCAAGCTTTTTATAACAGCCATTGTAGATTTTTTATAGCCATCACCAAAGTGGTTCCTAGAAATATTGATCTCAATTAACAACTAAAGAGTAGATTGCCAATATAAAACAAGTGAAATGAATCACACATTATTACCAGTGGTTCAAATAATGAAATAGCGTGTAAAGCCTTTGCCGACCTTCAAAGCCGGGTGTTTTTGGAATAATTTTGTGGTAGGAGTCGTAAAAACCTTTTGAGAAACCTCCAAACATTCCAGATATTGCTAATTCGTATTCATGGTGTCCATAAAATGCAGCTGGATCAAATATAACTGAAAACACATTAAATTGAAATAACTTACAATAATTATTGCTATTGTTAGCAATAATAACAATAATCTGGTGCTAATGACCCTAACGGTCATCAGAGAGCACCTTAATAAAACAAATAATCATTATTAGTAATAACAGACACTTAAATAAATTATTATGTGGAAATTTGCAAGTTATTAGAATTGATTAATAAATCAACCATTCCTTGAATATTTTAAGACTCAAGTAAATTGCAAAGAATTGTAAAGAAGAAGGGATACAAATTCAACAAATAATATCTTCACTTTTCTAAGAAGTTTTCAAGAAGAAGAAAAAATACATCTAAATTTCATCTAACAAATGTCTAAGGCTCAAATTCAATTCCAGCTTAGGCGATTCTACACATCATTCTTATTTCTCAACTATTTATAACTCTGTGCTCATGGCCTCAGCAGCTTATGCACAATAATTGATATATAAAAATATTTATAACTCATATAATCAAGAGAACACTGTGATTAAAAAAAATCAGCCCCTCTTTAATACAGGTAGGAATATTGATTACTTAATCTTTTGTTAATGAGTTTTAATTGGTTATATATTTTTTCATATTCTAAACAAAACTTCTGGAACCATTGAGGTGATTATTGAACAATCTTCAAAAAAAAATTACTTGTGATGCAAATGACTAATATCTGTAAAAGGAATTTTTCTAGCTATTTTCATTCTTAAATTCATAGTCGAACCCACTCCCCATAGAAATGTAGAAAGAAATTCTTACACAATTTCAGATAGTTTAAAAACTGAAACTACCTGGATGTCTTTTTGTTTGAGCAGCATTACCTCCCCAAAGGTCACCATGTAATAATGATGGGCGAATTTTCTGATCCTTAAAAAATTTTGGGATAATTATTTGTAGTCGAGACCACATCTCAATAGCTTCTCTGTCACCCTTCTGAAAAGAAACATAATAAAGATATATTACTACCAACTTTGAAACCAAATAAAATAAACTTAAATTTTTCAAGGCATATGACCAATTTTAGCTGGTACACATCTCATTATTTATTTTTGTTGATAATTCAAATGGTATATTTAAAAAAATTCTTCAAATCTTCATCGATTCTATCTACTAGATATTGAAAATAACCCTCGTTAAAATTTATTAAATTAAATTATTTTTCTTCCAAAACAAGTAAGTTTTTATATCTTTTCTCCCAGCACACAAATGAACATGTTCGGTAAAAAGCAAAACAGCGCTAATGGCCAAGATGTTGATGTGCCGCAAAATAAAGAAGACAATACAAATAAGCAAAATCGGTCCATTTGGAAGTGTCGTTTACTCCGGACCCGAATTACTAATTTGCCCATACCGGCCGTATTTTTTTTATATTGCAATGAAACTTGGTGTATGTTGTGGGCATCTAAAGAGAAAGCTATATCGTCTAATATATCTTTAATAATAGAAAGCTAATATAACCTAAATCTGTCAATCTGAAAGGAGGGTTTACTCAAGACCTAAATTACTAATTTGGTCATGCCTGTTGTAATTTCTGTTGCATTATAACGAAACGCTGTTTACTGTTGTGAGTAACTAAAGAGAAGGATGTGTTTTAAAAATGAACTAAACCGGTTTATTAGAAGTTGGGATTTACTCTGTATTCTGTTCAAATTGAATTAAGCAGCCAAACCGGCTTGGGCATCGGATGTTACTTCTACCATGCTGAACAGGGGCACTATATCCGGTTCCTCCATTTTTATGGTTGTGGGATTTTCTATTTTTACTTGAAGACACTTTTATTATTCATTAAAATCAGCAAAAAGAAATGTGAAGATTTTGCCTATTTATTAAGTAGAGTAGTATCTCACATCCACATCACTTTGGAAGAAAATTAATTAAGAAATTAATGATTGAGTAAGCTGCTCATTACAAATATAAAAGAGCAAAACTGCTCTATTAGTCAGGAATGCCACCATCTGAGGAATGTGCTTAGTCATGCAGCTCTTCTGTGATGGACTTTTTTTATTAATTTATTTGTTAATATAATAAGTAGCAGACAAGACATGCAATTGAGGCAAACGAAATTAGATGGACAATGAATTGTTTCCTTTGTGGAGTTGAAACATTTATTTTTACAAGGGGGAGCTCTGGCATAATGAAAAAGTTCAATTCTTCCATGTTTTCTGTTAGATGTTCAACATATACTGTTAGATGTACAAGCACAAATTTTTTACAACAAAATTTAATAGATGTAAATTATTTTAGGAAGCAACAATTCTTACCTCTCTTTCCAATAACCGGAACTGATAATCCAGTCGATTTTGAGAGAAAAATGCCTTTGAAAATAAAAATTGTATTAGTACGAAGAAAGGCATAAAACACATGCCATAAAAATAAATAATGAAACTTTTAATAAGTAATGAGTGTCACAAATTAGAAAATTTCCGTGTCACTACAAGATGAATAATATAATAATAACGATATAATAATGATTTTGACGTATATAGAAGTATTCTAATACAGCTGCAGGAAAAAATCACAATCACAATAAATTTCTTCAAAATTTAGCGATGTTATTGTTGTCCGTGGTCATGCAATACTCAGATAATTTAAAAGGATTTGACAATACAGACCTTTAATGAATGAGTAGTTTTTAAGAGTATTTTTTTTTTTTTTTTTTTTTTTTTTGTTAATAGGAAATTTTTTTCAGTTTACATTTTTAACAAATAAATTTATATTTTAAATTTGAACTATAAAAACAATAATTAAGAAAACATTTTAGAATTTTCAAAATGACTGGTACTGGATTAATTGAGATATATGCACTTTAATATTTCCTAAAGTTTCAATAACATAAAATATTTTCTAAAGAATGATGTTTAAAATAAATAGTAAAATATTAATGTTTGTAACTCTTAGTAATTTGTGTAATACATGAAGAATATGCTGATCAAATACCTATATAACTTATTTATACATCTATTTTATTAATGAAGTATTATTAATATAGTACCTCTTAAAATTTAACCAAAATATTATATTTTATACTTTGTTTTATCATCTAACTAGAAATTGTCGTAAATTGAAAATAAAAAAAGGATAGTTTATGATGACACTGAAATTGATCTTTTAATATTAAAACTGAGATATTTCGACACTAAAATGAAAAATATTGATACTTACTACCCAGTCTTCATTCCATTCATTCTCTTGAGGAATATAGCCACAGCAAGTAGTGGCATGAAAACCAAATTGGGATATATAATCCATTTGTGGTTTTTCAGAAATTCGATTGGAGCGGTTTTCTAAATTAACATTCTGCATATGCATACGGCCTACTTCATCCCCCAGCTTATGGGCTAAACTCCTCAAGCCTTTCATTTCAATGAATTCCATTACAAAGCAAGCTCCACCTTCTGGATTCTCCAGAACTGTTATGGGTTGTGGAACTGTGACTATTCCTGTTGCTGCTAAAGCTTTTAATCCTTCACTTTCTCCATCAAACATTAACTTTGCCTATGGAAAAAAAATAATAAAATTTACTGGAAGAGTTCCTAAACTAAAACACAAAAACAACTAAATATAGTACCAAACCTTCGGCTTTGAATTGCTCTTGACAAATACAGTGCCCGTATCAGTAATATACGCTTCACCTTGATTTATGCAGCCTCCACCACTTTGCCCAGTCCTTTTAAGTGTAGCAGTATTAAGTGCATTCTTTAATAGATTTTCCATTTTCATGTTAGGAGTTGCCATTGGGCAAGGCGAATGAGAAGTCATTCCTTCCTCCATCGTGAGCGATAGAATACAAATGTTTACAAGAATTTATTAATTTCAGATTTTCAATTATAGAAGTTGTCAACTACATAATTTGTTTGACAGGAAAACCTTTAATAACCTTCCAACGTATAAAATAAGCAAAGAGATATGAGTGATATTCGAAATCACTTTGTCCATAGAAGTTGAGCTGAAAGGCGTTTTTTTTTCCATTGAGGTAGTAGATAGGTTCTACCTTCTCCTCTCTATTCTTCTCCCTTCTAACTCAATGGTTTTTTCAACAACCTTCAAATCGGACATTAAACGTTACACATAAAAAATATAATGTTTCTTTTTCTGGCCATTTGGCTGGGAATGATAAAGCCGTTGGCAGCCGTTGGCTGGGAAAGTTGGCGTTGACATCTATACGTTAAGAGGGGTTGACTGGCTGCTTATCGTAGACTACTACTCGAAATTTGTCGAGATGGTGCAGTTACGCAGCCTGACCAGTGGCCACGTAATCACTTCTATGAAGACGGTCTTTGCGACAGATGGAGTTCCGGAGGAAGTAGTTGCGGATCAGGGCACTCAGTTTTCCTCTAGGGAGTTTTTAAAATTTGCACAAGCCTGGAACTTCAAAAGAACACTGGTGAGCCCCAAGTATCAGCAGGCAAATGGACAGGCTGAGAGATCGATCCAGACTGTGAAGAAGACGCTCAACAAGGCCTACGACGCCGGGCGGGATGTGTACCTTTGCCTTCTGGAGCTAAACAGCACCCCTAGCCAGGACCTGCCGGCGCCGGCACAGCTGCTGATGAGCAGGCGACTACGGGGTGTTCTGCCCGCAGTGAGTAATCATCCAGAGCCATGCCGAGCCATGGACCCAGGGGCTGTGAGGAGGGCCCTGAGGAGGCGGAAAGAAGTTTACAAAGAGCAGTATGATAGAAGGGGCAAGAGGTCTCTGGGGGGTCTGGGGAACGGGGAAGAGGTCCTGGTACAGAGGACATCTGGTTCGACTTGGAGCCCAGCCACTGTCGTTGAGCGCTTGGACAGCAGGCCAAGGTCCTACCGTCTCCAGGGAGAGGATGGGAAGCAGCTGGAGAGGAACCGGAGGCACATTACCCGCAAGGACGGGGACAGGAAGGGAGGAGAAGAGGTGGAGGGTAAAGGTGAGGATTCCGGAGCGGAAGTCACCGAAGCAGCAGGACATCGAACGAGGTCCGGAAGTCCCAGCGTCTCGATCTGTGAGGACCACTTCTTTAAGGAGCAAGATGTTGTGTATTTGTATTTCTATTTGTATTTCTACCTCTTGGTTATATTATATTAGGATAAGGATTCTACCGACTGCGCCATGTAATATAAGTTAAAATAAGGTAACTTTCAACACTAACATTTATTAACTGATCATGTAACCTAGACCTAGAAATACAAATACACAACAGTAGTGTTTGATTCCCACAGGGGGTGGAGGCTTTTCTTAGGAAAAAAAACGGGAATATTCCCAGGCTGGAAAATAGTCTAACCTATAGATATTTATTTAAATTTTAACGTCCATTAACTTTAACTAAGAATAACCTATGGGTAGTCCGAGCTAAAATTCTGTGTAAATTATAAACAGACATTAAAATTTAAGTAAATAAATATTTATTTTTATGATAATGTTGGTTTTATCTAAAAAAAAAAACACTCTTACTATCATGATATTTGTCTTTCAAAGGCTCATGAAGAAAAGAAGAAAGAATAACATGATTTTATTTTCTTTCTGTTTACCAATATATGTTAACCAAATTAGTTGCAATTATTTATTTGTTAGATCTGGTCTGCGGGGAGGGATGGGCGAAAGAGCAGCAGCTATGGGCGTTTAAATTGATCGAAGACTTTCTAGACCACATTTAGCGAAGACTTTCTAGACCAAAAAATTTACACTGAGAACATACAGATACCTATACTTACTGACTTAGAACATCCACTGAATGACGAATTCACACTACACGAATTGAAATGTGTTCTTTCAGACATACGTAACACTTCACCGGGACCAGACAACATTTCTTATGAGTTGATTAAAAAATTACCCACTACAGGTCTGGCTACACTTCTCATGCTTTATAATAATATCTTCAAGACCGGTACCTATCCTACACTCTGGAACGAATCTGTTGTTATCCCAGTTATTAAGTCAGGGAAGGACAAGTATTGCCCGTCGAGTTATAGACCGATATCGCTGCTCTGCTGTACTTCAAAGGTTATGGAGAGACTGGTTAATAAAAGGTTGGTTTGGTATCTCGAAAATAATCACCTTCTTTCCAAGTTCCAGTGTGGATTCAGACCAAATCATAGCACCCAACACCACATCGCCTGATTGGAGAGTGACTTACTTAACAGTTTCCTGTTGAAGGAGACTCTAATCGCAGTGTCACTCGACTTGGAGAAAGCATACGATCGGCTTTGGCGGCGGCTAATCTTGTCTCAAATGAATGACTGGGGGATACAAGGAAACATATTTCGATATATCTCCAGTTTTCTATCAAACAGACGCTTCAGAGTGAGGATAGGTAATACGCTCTCCGATGAATTCCTACTTGAAAACGGAGTGCCTCAAGGAGGTGTACTGAGCACCACTTTATTCAATATAGCAATTAACTCCGTCGTATCCTTTATCCCACCAAGCGTATCTTTCTGTCAATATGCCGATGACATTCTCATATATTTCTCTTCTAAACGCTATGAAATCGCAGAAGAAACAATTCAAGATGCTATAGATGCCCTCGAATATTGGTCTACAAGGAGTGGCTTCCAATTTTCAGAAGAAAAATCGCAGTGTACTGTATTTTCTAAACGACACAACCTACCTATTACAAAATTAAAACTCAATAACACAAACATAAGAAGCAGTGATAGTTTAAAATTCCTTGGAATAACACTAGACAAGAAACTAACATGGGGACCCCATATAAAAAGTATTCTTAATAAATGTAACAAATCGTTGAATTTATTAAGAATTCTTTGCAATACTAAATGGGGAGCTGACAAATGTACCATGCTAAAGTGTTACAGAGCCGTCACCAGGCCTTTGCTGGATTACGGCTGCATATCATATTCATCTGCCAGTTCGACAACACTCAAAGCATTAGACACGATACACAACACAGGTGTAAGAATTGCAACAGGAGCTTTCAGGTCGAGTCCAATATGTAGCCTTTATTCAGAATCTGGAGAACCTTCGTTGGATTATCGACGTCAGATGATTTGTCTTAAATTTATTGTGAGATCAAAAACTTTGAACTGTCTATGTGTTAATAGTTTTCTAAACAACCCCTTTATATACACATTTATACACAAACAACCCAAACAAAAACCCCTCCTTATCCGCTTCCTCGAAAACACAGAAAACGCTGTGTCAATCAACTCACCTACATACCCTAACGGACACCTCACAATCCCACCTTGGAGAGTAAACAATCTAAGAATTGACTTGACAATGACTAAATTTAAAAAAGCTGACGTGTCATCTCAAATTTATTACAGAGCGACATTTAACAACTTGCCAGGAAGTAATCAAAATACACCAATAATATACACAGATGGCTCCAAAACTGAGAGCGGAGTGGGCGCAGCAGCTGTTTTAGGAGAGAACATATTTCATATCAGCCTGCCATTAGGCACAAGCATATATACAGCACGGCATACTTTTGGGCCTATCCAACGTACGGACTACAATACCACATATAATACTATGTACAGATTCATTAAGTTGTTTACTCTCCCTATGCAACATCTACAACACCAACCCAATCATCATCAAAATTGTACAAGAACTACTGAGACTAAAGGACCAACACACAACGGTAACAATGGTATGGGATCCTGGTCATGAGAACATCGGACAGTCTACATTAGCGGACAAACATGCAAAACTTGCAACTAGAAGACAACCGAATGACCAGCACTTACTTACAGTTCAAGACCTACAAATAACAACAACAGAAGCTGTCCTGAACAGGTGGCATGCAATGTGGTATACAACTCAAGATAACCACCTAAGGGAAATAAAGAGCAATATACGACCATTCACGCCAAGCGAGCAGAGAACAAGGCGTGACGAAGTTGTACTTATAAGACTAAGAATCGGACATGCACGCCTCACTCACTCACAGCTATTTACGAAACAAGACAAGCCAAGGTGCGAAGCATGCAACGTTCCTTTGACTGTGAAACACCTACTAACAGACTGCATGAAAAGAAACAACCTACAGGCACCTCATGACCTTAGCGAGCTGTTAGCAGATAGGAGCCCATATATTGATACCATACTCACATACTTAATGACCACGAACGCATACAACAAAATATAACTGTATTACAATTAACGCACAATTAAAATCAAAGACAAAATTTCTGATCTCAAAATAATTTTAGAGCAATTTGTCTATATTTTTGTGTCTTTGTTTTCTTTAGGTTCGATCCTACTTACTATTTTATAAATTTTTATTATGATTTCAATCATACAATTATTTTATTAATTATTATTTGCTACTTATTTTGTTTTGTATACATAATAAATATATATATTTCTTTTTTTTATAAATATGAACAATCAATGTTAATTATGAATGTAAATTTGAAAGTTTTTCCTTATTATTTTTATTATTAATTTTCTTTGAGCAGATTACCCCTGTTGCGAAGCTCTTCAAGCAAATTGAATAAATAAATTGATAGTTCTATATTAAGTTCACACATAATGAGTTAAAGCGCTTATTATACTATTACATTTTTCCAAAACCATCTTTTATTGTACGCCTAAGAGTTCCATTGGTTAATAACCACCTCTCTTCAAGGGTGTAGGGATCAGTGGCAACATCGAGAGAGGGAGTTAGCTGGAGTTTATGATCAGCAACGAGTAAAATAGAAGGATGCCTCAAGTAATTGTGTTAGGAGTGAAGCCTAAAACATTGCAAGGGCCTTTTGGATTTTCTGCACGCATTTCTGTAAAAGAGAGTAAACCTGTGATGTATGCAGCGTTATTATAAGTAATAGCTTCGAGAACCATGTTCTCGAAAAGCTTTTGCTAATAAATACTTTGAAAAACAGTGGAAAGACATTATTTTTCTACCTTCTACGAAAGAGAGTAAACCATCAATGGCGTGAGAGTTTTTGATTGCCCCCCCCCATCAAAACTGTCTTTATGGCCCCCTTCCTGCACAAAGGTCACAGCCTTCACAGAGCTGCTACGAAGTACCCGATCTGATCGCGTAGTACTTATACGTTTATTTAACATTAACAGAAAATTTAAAAAAAATCATAAATATTTTGTGTAGGGCCACTATTCTACCATTATAGTGGCTATTACGCCACTGTAGACCATCCATTTAATTTTAGAGGAAAGTGGCTATGAACGAGCTACGTCACAAAATACAAGTCTTTAACCATGGATACACCAATTTTTTCTTGAATAACTTCAACTACGATAAATACCTGCACCCATTGAGTTAGTAGATAGTAGATCCCTACTCAACTCAATGCAAGCACCAAAGACCAGGTTATGTTGTGGGCCAAACTATAGTATGCAAATACGTGGGAGGGACGCGTAGAAGGTTCAAAATAAAATAACATAGGTTTTTAAAGTAATGTCCATAATTTTTAGCAATAAATATCAGTCATGAAATAATACGACCAGGGGAGTTGACTTATAAAAAATATTGGGGGGGGGCTTATCGGGGGTCTTGTCCCGGAAAATTGTCTAAACTTTAGATGAAAAATAGTAAATTTTGAAGTTTTTTTAATGCATTTTAGAGTCATATGATCAACACGAGAACCCGGAAAACTGGACTCTCGATAACTCGACAAGCCTGACACATTTTTTGGCTTTGAAAAAAGTAACAAAACATAAACACTCACGGTATTTTCGTATAAGCTAATTAAATTCAAAGTAATAATTATGCTTATAGACTATTACGGAGCAGTGAATATATTGCTCTACACATAAAAAAGTAATAATTTTGTTCTAACCCCCAATGAATTTTTGAGGGGGATCGGGCCCCCTCATGCCCCGTGGAGTCGGCGCCTATGAATACGACAATGCTATTGTAATACAATTTTATAAAATGACATAATGAATTGAAAAAAATAGGCAAAACATAATTTAATCGTGATTTGGAGACCCGGTAGCCGTGAGCTCTTAACACTCCGTGTCAAAGGTCGTGGGTTCAATTCCCACTAGGGGCGGTGGCTTTTCTTTCGAAAAAAGAAAAGGCATCACTCCTATCCTGGCTAGAAAAGGGTGGTAACCTAAAGATAACCCGTCCTAAAATTCGTAGTTAATAATAAATGGACGTTAAAATTTAAATAAATAATTTAATCGTGAAATTTGGAATAACAAACTACGAAAGTTAAACAGCGAAAGGAAGTCAATGAGACACTGGGCTTGTTCCCTCACTTGATTCTGCAGGAGCAAGGACAAATGCCAGCTCACTAGATCTTCCTCAATTAGAGTGAGTGTAATATTATTTTTTTTAACTATATTTTCAAAATGTTTGTTGCACACATATGCACTAGGCCTAGGCTGCTCATTGTAATTTACAGAGAATACATTGTCATGGGCGTATATAGAAATTATTTCGGGGGGGGGGGGCTGGTACCATTTCCGGGGTGTGGAATACTAATAATTTAGAACTTGGAATAGTTTTAGGCAACTAAGAAGCTATTACACTTAAAATAAAATACTTTTTATGAGCTAAGTGATCTTATTTAATTCATTTTTAAGGGTTTTATGACATATTTTTACTATCAAACCAAAATTTTGTGGTAAATAAATAAATATACACTGTATATTTTTCCCCATGGGGCATTAAAAATTGATACATTTAACAAATTAAAAAAATCAAGCCTGACCTTTAGGCAAATTTACAAAACATATCAGAAAGAACAACACATCACATTCTTGGATTGTCTCTTTATTTATGCAGATGGCTCAAAGAGCAGTTCTGGTACTGGTTCAGCAGCAATATTTGCCACAACAAGTACCAATTAAAATGAACGCCCATAGCTCTCACAGAGCTGAACTAGGAGCCATCTTGTTGGCGCTAACTGAGACTGAAAACAAAGGCCAAGATAAAATTTGTTTGCACTCAGGCTGTTAAAACTAAATAAACTACTTAAGAGGTTATTAAGAGGCCGTTGGCCGTGAAGGGAAGGCTACTTAACACTCCATGTCAAGGGTTGTGGGTTTGATTCCAACTAGGGGTGATGGCTATTCTTTAGAAAAAAGAAAAGGCATCAACCCTATCCTGGCTAGAAAAGGGTAGTGACCCCTGTGAAAGGGTAGGATGATAACCTGTCCTAAAATTCAGAGTTAATTATAATGGAAGTTAAAATTCAAACAAATAAACTTCTTAAGAAACATATATAACACATAACTAACACGCACATATATATATATATATATATATATATATATATATATATATATATATATTTAACTTATATTTGGATATATATGTTACAATGTATAAAGGGTTCTATACTTCAAAATTGTATAAAGTGAATAACCTTGCTCATCTATTAATAAATAAATAGGATGTGGGAGGGGGGTATTCGGAACACTCATCTACTTTTTCCTCCATTCATTTATTTCAGAATTGGCTCTTCTCTTTTCATTGTATTATTAATTACATTTTTCTGATATTTGCTTCTTACCATATTTAATAGTTTTTAACACTTATTTGCGGTATAGTAATTATATACAAGGTGAATGGACTTTGTTGCAGATGCTCATAAATAAATAAAAAATGAGTAACCAAATTACAACTGTGAAGCTAACTCGTAAAATGGGCAATAAGACACTTTCCTAAGATGTTTAATTTCATAAAGGTAGTAGGGATATAATATTTTGGTAAATGTGCAGAGAGCCCTCCTCTCTAACATATGAAATTGATGTATTTTTTTCTAGTTGCTAGTAAGTTTTTTTTTTTATTATTAGCATTTGAATGTTGGGAAAGCCCCTCCCCCCTAGGGAGATGAGGGTTAAGATACAAGAAATCAATGTCATTTTTCCTCTGTTGATTATGAAGCTGACTTATTTTACTTAATAAAGCATTTAAAAACTGGGGGGGGGGGACAAGTCCTTCAATTGTTTTAAACCATCAAAATCAAACAGTTTTTTTTCGAAAACGGTTACCAGTATAGCATATTTTTACTCTGATCAGGAGGATCATCAGGGATTATGGAGTCATTTCCAAAAGGGGCATATGCCATCCAGAAATTTCAAAAGCTTAAAAAAAGAAATCTTAAAGTGAAGTCAAGGGATGGTTGGGATTCGGCTAGGAGAAAAAAAGTCAGACCTTCAGAAAAAAAATCTATATAGGACGTTTTGGCTGCACTTTGGCAGCCTTCTTCAGCAATAAAAAATGCCTCAGGGGAGTAAGACCAAGAAGACATTTATGTGACTATGGTTAAATGTTGGCCTTGAAGATCTGATTATTTTTCTCTTAGCTGAATCCCAACCATCCCCTGATTTTGTATCACAATTAAACATGTAAACGACTATCTCAATCTCATTTAGAAATCTTATGGATTTGGATGAAAATTTGATATGGTTCAAATCTCTAATAATTTTGTCGTTTTTCTTTTCTGGACAAGTAAATAAATTTGCTTATAATTATGCCCAATCGGTCCATTGGTGGCTTGAGATATGTTACAACTACTGCATCTCTATGTCATGTGTTCTTGTTAAATAATTAAGTTCAATCTGTTAGGAAGTCTATCTTGTAAATTAAGATGGTTTGTTTGTTGTTTGTTTTTTAAGACAAAAAATTATGATAACACATTAACTATTAGCAAACAAAATGATATGAGCGAAAGAAAAAATAATTAATCAGACTAAGCCAAAGTTTCTCAGTGCACTGTATCACCCTAGAAATATATGACTGACACAATAATGGACTAGTATACAATTTAAAAATAAAAGATAATTTTAAAAGAACAGAATGTTCAAAATAATAATAGCTAATGTGCTTTAAGCAGAAAAATAAGAAACGAACAGACAATAAACAAACCTGTTATTTATATTGAATTTGATTCACTCTTAGTTAAGGTTGACAAGTTACAGATACACAAGATGCCTTGAGCTGACATGTAGCAATAGCAATAAAACAAACAGAATGAAAAATCAGAAGTCCCAGTACTCTTTTCAAATTAATTAAAATACTCGAGCCAAGTTGTTGGCTTTGATACAAATGGGTAAGACAATCTTAGAATTTGCCTCGATGTAAACAAAACTATGCTTTAAATAATTTTTTCTTTTTAGATATAATTTGTTGTTTTGGCATCAGAGAAAATAAAATACTACAAAACGTGAATATCTTTGTTCAAATAGGATACAATAATGATAGAGAAAACTCTATTTAGGACTAGTATTTATGGAAATGTAGCTATTTATGGAAATTTTGGGGCGAGGTTAGCTCAGTGGTAGAGCACTGGACTAATAAGCTGGAGGCCTGAGTTCAAATCCCGAGCAAGCACTAAAGATTTTTTCTTCTAGTGTCTCCGTTCATGGGTTGAATTCGGCCTCCCTGACCGTCCCTAGGCCGACCCAGCCTTTAATTAATTTAATAATGGGTACATTGGGTGCTAATGACTTCAGCAGTCGAAGCGGCCAAGGGGAAAATCAGGCGGCCGGAGCATAGTACTGACCATACTATCTCCCTAGTGTGCCGTATGGTCATGAATCAAGATACCTCTATAGTATCTGCCCCTCAGGGCCCTCGTGGTCTGTTACGGGACTGATGATTTATGGAAATAAATACTAAATAAATAGGATTTTTATTTATGGAAAGGTATTACTATGTTTTTATTTCACTAGGAAAACAGTAATAAGAACAATTTGACAAATGTTACACGAGTAGACTTTTTTTACCTATTCAGAACAAGTAATCCTTAATAAGTACCAGCTAAACAAATATCACACGTCAATTTAATTAAGAAGACAGTATGATTAGAATTATAGTTCCATAGGAATGCAAGTGTCATTCACATGTAATAACTAAGTAATTAATTATAATTAAATCTTGTTAAGATAAAGCCAATAGAATATTAATACTGACATTGAGACACCAAAATATAATAACATAGATAATATTTGGCATATTTTATTTTATATTTTAGGTATAAATAATGAGGCTATAAGCAATTAAAAAATTATTTTTTTAAACCAGCTAACTATCAAGTCTTCAAGTCTCTCATTAACAATCTTGAGCAAGCTGGAAGCAGCATGATTAACTTCATAAGATAATTAGGGGCTGTTGCAGCTGTCGTTGTCTATGCCGCCACTCAGACAGGTCATGAAGGATAGGCCGCCCAAAGTGGTTATGTAACTCTCGGAAGGATATTCTGAAACGGATAAATAGTAAACATGTACATATATCAATAGACCAACTATGCTATTGTTTTTTATTACTGTTCCCTTAAATACTGTGCCAAGATCTTTTTCCTCTTGGGAGCAGTCCAAATTTTATAATGAAAAATTACCCATCTTTTTAAAATTGCTAAAAATAGTTGAATAGATAGAGAATGGAAATAATTACTTATGTTGCCGTTGAGCATCATGATCTGTCCTGCCAGGTGCAGATCTTATGCTGTGTGAGCGGTTATGGTTCACAGGAGGATTACGATTAAAAGGATTATGCCTTGTTCGAGGAGGAGCAATAGGGGCACCATTGCTATTCATATCTTCACTTGAAAGAGGAACATTTACTGAAAAATAAAGAAAATGCTAATTTTAAATATTTCAGTAACTATATTTTAAAAATTCAATTAGTGAAGGTGTGTACTTTTTATTAACTCAAAATTGCATATTTTTATAAGAATCATCTAGGTGCATTAATTATTATACATTTTTTTGTAATATACTCAAACATCTTTTGATTTTTTGTAATTGATTGGATCTGCTATCAATAGCTAGGCCACCTTATTCTAATTTTTGATGCAGTGTTTTACACCGGCGAAGTATAGTTTCTTGTCAGATTATATTTACCATTTACTTTTTGGTAACTAAATTATTTTCTAGTACTTTCCTATGGAATATGGCTGGAATTGAGGCTGCAGTCATGAATACATTTTTGTGAAATGTCTTAAAATTTTCATTGATCCTACATACTAATATTCAAAATTACCCATGTTAAAATGTTTCTCTCTCTCCATATATATATATATATATATATATATATATATATATATATATATATATATTCATAAACACACTAACTCGCTAACCTATCTGTGTTGACTAACTATAGCCCATTCAGATAGATGAGTAGTTCGATTGCACATGCGCAAACTTGTGAGAACAAAACTTTGCATGAAACACTATAAAAACCAATTATGTCTTATTCAGGATCAAAGAAGGTGTTGAGTGGTCAGGCAAGGGAGAAATAGGGAACACCCTTTTCCCAATATTCCGTCTATTTGAAGAGGCATAGAAGAGATCCCAAAAGAACCAATATTTGAGTATATCCAAAAAGAGATTATACATTTGTATAGTAGATAACATAAAAACTGAAATTTATAAGTAATAAGTTACCATAACTCAGAATAACTGAATACTATTGCATAAAACAGGATAACAAGTAAATATTACATTATATATCACAATAATAACTTAACATTATTACAAAAATCAGGACAAAAACTGAATATGATATCCATATATCAAAATAATAAATGAATTTAAAAATGGAAAAATATTTATCGCAATAATATTTGTATCCCACTATGAAAGAGGACCTTTAACGATGGCATCAGACTAAGAATTCATTTGCACCTAAATCAGCATGCACTTTGATAATTTACAAAAATACAGCTTTTACAACTTTATTCCTGGGAAAAATACTCTAACAAAAAGTAAAGAAAAATATAAACAGAAAACCTTAGAATGAGGAGAGCAGTCTTTAAGGCAATAGAATGACATCAGATCAACTCAAGGTATGCTAGATGAGGCTAAACAAGTTGGCACTGAATATACTGTTGTCATTTGCTGGGTGCTGAGACATAGAGGTATCCTGAGCAACGAGAGAGCAGAAAAATTGGTATGATTGAATTCGGAAGGGGCACCTATAAGCCCGATGTCATTTGTCAGATTGTAGCCAGCGATAAATAGGCAATTGCAATAGGAGCCAAAGAAAAATTTGGTAAACTTTGGGCAGGACAGAAAATTATCCATATAAAGTCCTTCATAGACCTTAGAAGTTTAGGCAAGAAAAAAATCTAGAAAGGACTTGAGGGAGATTGTGGTGTCTGTTTCTGGTCATTGCATCAAGAATATGCATATGCAAACAGGAAGATAAGGTGTCACTAGCCTGCTGATGGTGTGGGGACAAGGAAGAGACACCTAAGCAAGTTACATTTGTATGTTTATAAATTAAAAAAAGATGATTTCTACATTTTTGGAGCCTCAAAGAAAACAAATTCAGGAGGCCAACTGAGATCAGACAATACCTGAAGTTTATCAAGAGTTTAAGGGTACCCGCATAGTGAAGAGGTAGAGGTAGAGGTAAGAGGTAGAGGAAGAGGTAGAGGTGTATCTCGCGGGCCTCCAGGAGGTTCCGCCCCCCGATATTGAAGACAAAATTGTTTGTCTTTTCGAGCGGTCTACAGCGTGGCCTATCACTTGGCCTCTCTGTGATTGGTCCGTTCAAACCCTCTACTACTCCATTCCTCCCTCCACTGCACATTTGGTCGTTTGTGTAGTTCACTCTAGAAAATTTGAGATTAGTGTTTTGGGATTGTGAAAAACTATTAACGGTAGTGAAATGAAAGAAGATTTAATTATCGCGGTGCGAATTCGTCCAGCACTGTGGGACAAAAGGCATAAAAACCATCACAACCGTCATTTGTCGGACTAAGAATGTAAGGCTGTAGCGGCTGAACTGCTTAGTACAGGTAAGCTTAAATCTATATGTATAATTTTGTAAATAGATTCGATCCACAATGAACATAGTCGAATATCAATTCATAAGAATAATATAAAAATACATGCACTGAAAAAGGATAAAAAACGATTAAAATAAACTATCCTAACAACCTCTCTCCTTGCAACACAGTTGAAAACTGCCCCTCGAATCATGTGAAACTGGGAAAGCAGCGCAGTAACCCTCATCACTATGCAACTCTCCCTCTATCAATACCTCTACCTCTTCACCATGCTTGGTTTGAGTCAGTAACTAATCTAATCTAGAATGAGGAGTGTCATCTCTATGTGTCACATTTCAGTGACTAAGAAAATGGAGGAGAATATGACAAGCTGAATATGTAATTTCTCAGAAAAATTAACTACTATTAATTTGTTGTAAAGAAATAACTTTAATTATATACCTTTTTCTTTACAAAAATACTGCAAAATATAAAAATGTTCAGTCCTTGATCAACCTGTGGACTAGTAAAGAGGAAAGAGGGCTCAGAGCAATTAAACTTCTACAACTATCGAATATGAAAATCAGAGCAAAATAGGAACGAACATATTCTATCCATTGACGAAGTAATTTATTGAAAAATGGTCTTATTCCATACTTTATTTAAGGCATTAATGGCTATTCTACAAAAGGGTTACAGTTGCGACAATTTTCGACAAGCCGTATCGTCCACAATCCAAGAGCAAAGTCTTGAATCTAAATACGTGATTTTGCATATTCGATAGTTTGACATAGCAGGGACAATATGACCACATTAGACACACTTCACTAGAGAAGGCAGGCCCACCAGGCCTGAGCAAATAGTTCTTTTATCTCTTAAAAATAAGAAACAGCAATATGACTCATTACTTAAACAGTTCTATATAACACTATAATAATTAGATTTGTCAACATCTTTAATTAAGCAAAAATATACTTCTTGACTTAATTTACATTACTTTTGGACTCTAACTTTTTTTTTTTAAAAAAAATAGAATGACTTCTTTGTATTCAGCTATTTTGTTTTTCATTTTCACAAAAAATGTTATGTAACAGTTTTAAAGAATCCATAGCCATAGTCTGATTTATTATTTAACCCTTTCATTGCTGACGAATGAAGGAACATGCAGCACCCGGTACGCTCGATGCTTATCCGTCTAACTCCCCTCGTACACTCGCCAATCTCTCCTCATCTCGACCTCACTACCATTCGACTGTTTTATCTCTCTCAGCATCATCTTGTTATATATTTGGAATTATGAACTTATAATATAAAATATCTTTTAGATTCGTAATACTATAAAACAAAAAATTTTCTATCATTAAGAAGAAAATTGCTCAGGTAAGAAATGATGATAAAATACTTCATTGATATCATTTATAGTATATAATAATATAAGGGGGCTATTTATACAGACCGTACTAAACAAGATCCAAAACATTATTGATAGATATAAACAGCAATAATACGGTTAGAGAGACAAATTTGTGTACGACCCGTGGCGAGGCGCACCAGCTTCAACCTCCAACAATTACCATAGCAATGTTGATTGTAGGACTTAACATTCTATTTTTTTTTATAGATAATAATAGACTTTCACGATGCATTATTTCAATTAATACACAAAGAAGATTTTAAGAGGTCCCACTGTTAAAAACACTAGGTCGGAGAACCGACATACGGGGCTAGTGCAGTCCACGATTTAACTCATTTGGAGCGTCAGGGGCCCTGCAAGTTGGACACGAGTTAACTCGTGTGGAGCAACAAAAGGGTTAAGGGACATTCCAAGTGAAATCCTCCAGCCAAAATGCTTTTTGACACCCAAGGTTTTCAGATTTTGATGAAACTTGGTGAGCATATTCTAGTAATGGACATGGGGTATTTTTAGAGTTAATAGAGACAGTCTAATAGCGAATTTATGTACTTTTTAATAGTATAACTTTGATCAACTGTAACTTATTAAAAATACAAACGCCCACTAATTTTATTACACCAATTTGTTGCATTTTAAATTTAGTTTTTGGTGATATAATGGATTTAGGTGTTCTTGGAAATATACTCATGTTATTCATCAATTTATGGATCCATATCAATGCTTGAATCTAAATTTTTCTATTTAAGCTTTTTTAAAACTATTTCTATGGCTCTAAATCTTGTATCTAGCAATATATTTCAAATCACAATTTAATGCTGAAAAAAAAAAAAAAAAAAAATTAACTTCCTATCATTAAGTTTGGCTGTTATTAATATGACCCAAATGGTCATAATTTTTGTAGTGTTGTAAACAACGCGCTGTACAAAACAATAACTAATGAGAGAAAAGTATTATTAAAATAAGTAAAACTGGTAATAGAGGTTTATCTAAACTCCCCCCAGAGGTTTAATGGGGGGGGGCATAGTCTAAAGTACAGTTTGAAGATTTTTGTTCTCAAGCAGTCATTATCTCTGCAAAACAAAATTACCCTGTCACTTCATAGCAAATATTATAAAGAACTAGCTGTTAGCCAGTGTGCCATGCTACACCTACTTTCTGCCTATGACTCTCCCTGTATCAAGATCTACCTGTATACCCAGTTACGTCAAAATCGGTCAAACGGTTTATATAAAATGAATTTGTTTATATCTGTCTAGTGCTGTCTCGTGAAACAGCCAACAGAGGCCAGCACCACAGCAATTCATACAACAGCCGACAGAGGCCAGCACCATAGCCTGCGAGTAGATAGCTCTTATCAAAGAAAGGCCAGTGCTCCTTAGTGAGACAGTGACTATTGAAATAAACTGCATTACAGGATTATATAATGATGTAAAGTCATCAATGAGTTTGAGTTATTCTAATTATCAAGAACATCAACAAATAAATTTGAGACATTATTCAAAATGGCTGTCGATTCAAAATGGCCGTCAGAATCCGACCGGCCAATTTTTCTTGAGCAAAACTTTTGACCTTTTGACCAAATTTTGAAATTTGACCATTTTGACCTAGCCTAGGAGATTTCCCGTATCAAGACCTACCTGTGTGCCAAGTTTGGTCAATATCGGTCAAAAGGTATAGATTTGTATAAGGAACAAACAAACAAATAAATAAATAAACAGACAGACAGGTGATTTTTATATAAATAGATAGATAAGTATTGTACATTTTAGCATAATCAGTTTAGTAGATCATGAAATATATTTTACACTAGGTTTAAAATAGAAATATTGAGAATATATAATTGAAATATTCTTATTTATGTAATCAAATTATCTAGGGAAAAAAAAAGTTTTTTTGCTAATCTCAAGTTGGTGTAACCCCTAAACCTTTTCGGTACCAAGAGAGACACACGGTGAAGGGGCCTCCTGTTCAGGATACTCGCACCCTGCCTTGGCCCCTTTTAAGCCACAGGATACTTACAACGGGATACTTCTGCCACTCTTGCTCATAGTGTCTTGACTTTGATCGATCTCCTCATTGAATTATAACATGTATTTTATAATTTTGATTTTTGTTTTATTTACTATCATTCTGATTTTTATTTATCTATAATTAATTTTGAATTATTTATAAGTTGAACTTTATTTAAAAGAAAGTTATATTGTATATGTGTAAAAAAAAAAAAAAAAAAAAAAAAAAAAGAATTCCGTTTACCAATTGTCCTATATGCTATTAATAAAAAACAAGAGAAATATATACTCAATATCTCAATATACATGCTGTTGGGATGGACAGAAGTATAAGAACGAACGGTAATTTGACAAGACTGAAAGAGTAACGAGTTGTAATTCACCTGAATAGTACGTAAAGTCAAAAACTTGATTCAAATTTCCTCTAGTGAAAGGGAGAAAGACGAAAGAAGTGAGTAATATGAGAAGCTCTCGACTGCTAGACAAGTCAACGGTACTCGGGGCTCGTCTATCCGCCGACTTGTACACAAGTCAATGGTACACAGGGCCCAGTCGCTCTCGACTATTGAAGCAGTCAACAGTAGAGAATGGGTTAAACCATAACCACCCATAACAAAAAAATTGAAAACAATAATTTTAATTTTAAAATGAACTGTAGATGCACCAAAAAAAAAAAAAACTATTAATTTTTTTTTTTTGTTTTTTTTTAATAGTACACCAACATCTACGATATTAGCACTGGGCAAACTATAGGTTTCCACCATTCCTAATAGTCCGTCGGCCCGCGTACATTTCATGCAACAATTTTTAAGATTCTTCATTTTTTTCACTATTGATAGTACAAGTCTTAACTAGAACAGTGCCACTTGTCAGCTGGCTAGGTAGCGGTGGGTTTGGCTGCGGGGGGCGTTACAAACTTCGGAAAAATATGAAAATGTGAAACGATTTTAAGATTCATGAAATTTTTTGGAAAAACACCTTTCATTATACAATAATCATTGGCACTTGTCAGCTGGCCGGCCAGCGGTGGACTGCTTGTCAGCTGGGGGTCTAAACTTGGCAAAAATACGAAATTCTCAAACGATTTTAAGATTGCTGAAATTTTGGTGGTTACTAGTATTTGTAGTGAGATTAAGGAAAAACATTGTCAGCTGCTCATATCTTGGTGGAAAACTTGTCAGCTGGGGGTGTATAAGCGCTGAGCGTATGGCGCGCGCTCCGCTTTATACCGCCAGCTGACAACTTTTCCACCCACATATAAGCAGCTGACAATTTGTTTTGTCAATCTTATTACGAATACTACCTACTAACAAAATTTCAGGAATCTTAATATAGTCGTTGACTATTTAATAGCGAAAGCCGTTGCTAAAGCAACGGGAGTAGATATGGGTGTTGTTCCAAGCTACTATTAAGAACTGAGAAAAGACTGATATAAAGAAATGATAGGTATATTTCGACATAACCTGTTAAAGATCCTATGATTGTCGAAACTAAATGATTAATAAATACCTTCCATTTCATCAAGTTGCCTTTGAAGCTCTGTTACCATCAACTTAATGTAATCAAAACCAGCAGAAGCCAATGCTTTCATCCATTGTTCCATAGATTCTTGAGATTCAGCTTCAAGAATATAGGTTCGGTTTCCTTGTCCATGAAAAACAATTTTGAAACCGAATTGGCCTTCATCTTCAGCAAGTTCTATTATTGTTTTAACAAGACAAAATAGATTAGTCAATATATAATTTTAGATACTAATATTTATGGAGATTTTTAATGAGTACTAATGGCATACCAATTGTGCATCCTTCCAAAATAACAACACCTATCGGCTCCTTTTCTCCTTTCTTCTCAAAATAAAATAAAAGATTTCCCTTGAGAATGAAATATCTTTTTTGAAAGGCCTTATTAACTTCTCCTCGCTTAATTAACCAGCCTTCCTTATCAATGCCTGTAGGCGTTGTGGCAAACGCCGCTAGATTTTTTTCATTAATTTTCATACTAAACAAACGCTATTAGTTTCTCTAATCATAATTAAAACATCAAAATCTGTGACACTCAATCTCACTAAAACATAAAGGTTATAAATAAAACAATAGTAACCTACTTGAAAGGTTTAGTTTTACAAAGCACTACGAAATAGTGTTGAGCTGTTTGATAGCTATCTGTTTACTAAATACATACATAATTTCATTTAACGGGAACAATTGTTAGAATTAAAATCAAATACAAACATCGTTTTTTTTTGTTTTCTTTTTTAAGGAAAAGATTCACATTTACGGAAAACATATTACATAAACCTGCCAAACGCTAGCGTATATAGAACAAAATTTCGGGTGGGTTGGGGGGGGGGCGCTGGGAGCACCTAGGCATTTGGGAGGTAGGGAAAATTTTAAATATTTTATAAAATGGTGGGTTTTAGGTTCCTCTGGACACCTAGTAGACCAGGAAAAATATAGAAGATATTTTTCGTTGTTATTGGCTGTTTTTTTTTACATGATATGATGGGTTGAGAAGCCAAGGGATACAAGTGACGTTATAGTCATTTTGAGATATCACTGTTTAAAGTTAAATCGTTTTTGTAAATTCCCGGATAAGTGTAAGTCTGTATAATGTTTTAATTATGTTTCTACTATGCATCAATTGAAATTTCAGTTATATAGTTTAAGAAAAAAACTAATTGTTAATGTATATTATCAATTTATACGACAGCCACACACACACAAAAAAAAAAAAAGTCCGGACCCAGAGACCAGATCATGTTTCCTATATGTTTCTGGGGTCCCTGAATCCGAATCCGGGGTTAGAAAAAGCCCTGCGCTTTTTGTTTAAGCCCACCCCTCAAAACTTATAATTTAGGATATTCTACACTATAAAATTGTTATTCAAGTTGTTATCTAAAATAAACGACTATTTTCTAGGTACTGCCTTTTAGAGCATAAAAATAATAATGTTTCGAGACTTCAGCGAACTTGATAGGTCAATTTGGAGCGAAGTTACAGCCCTTCAAATATAAGACTTTTCTAAAAAATTCGCGTTTTTGCTTATATTTTTGGATATTATATATTTTCTAAGGCATACAATCTTTGAGTTTTTACATAAATTGACATAAGGCCTTTACCATTAATTCTTAAACTGATGCAATCCTTAAAATCACAAAATACAACCCTTCCCCCCCAATATAATCTTTTCCCAATGCGTAGAGGACACTGTAATTAACATGTAGGCAAATTTATAAAAAAGTAGTTCGAAAATGGAAGCTTAATTAATTTATTTTAGGTCGTTTATTTAATTTACTTCAATTGATACATTGCTCCAATAAAATATGGCGAGATTTTTTAAGAGTTGTATTTTGGGATTTTCAAGTCCTTGGGATTTTAACAATATACAACCAGAACTTAAGAGTATACCGGCTTTGGTTTTGGCCTCCTACATTATCACTGAACATAGTTAATTTTTTAACTGTCGCTGGAATAGCATTGATAAACTTCAGCAAACCAGACAGTATCTTGAGGGCTATGAGGCCTGACCCTTATGCCACGTGTAGATAGAAGCATTGCCAGTCCCCTACTTTGTGTACACAAAAGTTGTAAATCTGCTGGTATCGTGAATAATAAACATTTGAGCAAGTCACAAGTTGACAAGTGTCACTTGTATCCCTTGTGCACCAAACAAATCTGCTCATTTTTAAAGTAGTTGATTTTGTTTCCGCTATTTCTCAGCAAATACCAGACATTTACTTATATCCCTTTGCCACCAACATTTCGTATGTATTAACTATCCAGAACCGCACTTAACTGGATTTTTTTAAAAATGTCACTTGTACCCCTTGGCTTCTCAACCCGTCATATGTTCTCAACAAAACCAAATTTTGGGGAGCTGCAGTCCCCCTTATATACGCCCGTGACTGCCAGCAGTTAGAAGAATAGGTAAAAAGATACTTTAAATGCTTTGAACATGAACGAAAATGGAAAATTTTTAAAACGTTTAAGAATGGCGGGGATAAATAACCATTTCGGTGACCATTTAAACATATCAATAACTAATTCTAACTTTATTAATTATTTGAGCAAATCACCTGGTTGTTGTGGAACTCTGTAAGTAAATAAATAATTCTAAAAAAAAAAAAAAAAAAAAAAAAAAAAAAAAAAAACTGGAATATTAAACTATCTGGGTGTTTCTCGTAGATGATTTTTTGTTTTGTTTTTATTACGTTCTTCTCAATTATATTTACAAAACCCATTAAAAAAGACTAGCATTTCTAACAATATAATTTTTTAAAATTAAAAGCATCTATTATCATTATCAGCACAAGTAAAAAAATCAATTTAGGGTAAAACCTCTCTTCATAGATTTTCGGGTAAGTTCTTTTCATGCAAAAACATGTAAAAATGTCACGGATACGTTCTCATGAAAAATGTATTCACTGTAAAACTATAATATTCGATGGTTTGTTATTTAAAAGCTTCTTCATTGCCACAAATCTATTAATAATTCATTTTGTTACAAACGTTTGAGATTTTCGTGCAGTCTGCATGATATCTGTTTATAGACAACACTGCATCATGGCGGGAAGTCGGTTTTCGGCCGCTGTGAACATCAAGGAATAACTTTCCAATTGGAAGAGTACTTGTCAGGTGAGTATGTTAATGATTTATCGTTCTTTTAAAATATTAATTCATTTTGTTCGTAATTTCATAGTTGTATTTGTTTTTATAGGCTTTTCCAAGTTACAAAACTAAGTTATATTTGCCAACGATTCGGCATGAGTTTCAAGCCTTCATTAGGGCTGTAAGAAAAGAGAAACGGAGTACATACTATTAACAATTATATATGTGTAAGTATATAAGTATATATATATATATATATATATATATATATATATATATATATATATACATAAATAATAAATAAAATAAATAAACAGTGCGTTACAATAGCAGATGATCAATATGTGCTACAAATAGTGACAGAAATAAAATAAGTGTATTTAAATTTCAACATTGAAATCGGTGTTAATAATCAAATTCCCCCGATAACCTCGTACACAGTGGTCTTTCTATACCTATGATCCTGCATCCCCCCCCCCCAATTTGATTTAGTCAGTAAAAATATGTTATAAAAACTTTAAAAATTACCACTCCCACTATTCTTTATCAACATAAAACCAGTAACAAACAATCCGGAAATTTCTCTCTAGACTGTCCTGTTTACATAAATGTGGTAGTTGCCAGAGCTTCAACCACACCAAGAAATTCTGGTGAATCCAAAAGTCTCAGGACCTACCAGGAGTTGGTCAAGCGCAGATCTAGATGCGAGCAACGTGGCCCTGCTAGAGCTGCTTCCCATGCAGCAATCAACCAGGATTCTACAGCCATTTAATCCTATACACAACCGAAACCGCCGATCAAATCTTCCCACGTCAACAACAACTAATCCTGTTACCACGCCTGACTCCCATTATCGGCCTTCATCAAGGGGTACCACCGCTCGTCCGAAATCCTCCTCTTACTTCTCCTCAATCACAACTGCTCTTAAAGCCCTTAAGTCCTATAAATCCTGCATCCAGGAATGTCTCGTCCTTTTAATCCGCTAATCAATAAGTTATTCTCATCCTGCATTCCCAGAGATCCACTGTAATCAAATCATGTAAAATACTGTCAGATCAGTAAATATTTTAAATAGCTGCCCTAAGAGAAAATATAGTACTCTAGTTATAAATTCAAGCAATTAGGTTTCGGCCAATGTGCATTTCTCATATCAGGTATACATGTCATTTAATCATGAACAGAAGAATTATAAAATATACTAAGTTTATTTTATTATTGTCAAATAAAGATATATATATATATATATATATATATATATATATATATATATATATATATATACACACACACACACACACACACACACACACACACTTACATATATACATATGTATACACAGGGCCGTCGCGAGGGCAGGGCAAGTGGGCGGTTGCCCTGGGCGGCGCGACCAAGGGGGTGCCTGAGCCTTTAAGAAAAATAAATCGCACAATTATTTGAATAAATGTAAAATATGAAATTGTTAACATTCAGGTTTAAGTTTGAATACAATTTAAAAAAAATACTCTATTTATTCAATCAACGCTTTCTCCATGTAACGAGCAGTGGAATAGCTTCGTTATGAGGATAGGGTAGTCGCGTACCAAATGGACACACTGACACTGCTACGCTCAGCGTGGGTGCGTAAAGCAAATCTCTTGTCTTCTCTCCGTGCCCCCTCCCGTCACACAGTACTCTTTTGTCCATAGGCGTATATCAGGGGGGGGGGGTGAGGGGCTGCAGGCCCCCCCCATCCCCGAAATTTTGATTTGATAGTAAAAATGTGTCATAAAACCCTTAAACATGAATTAAATAAGATCACTTAGTTCATAAAGAAATATTTTATTTTAGTTGTAATAGCGTTTTAGTTACCTAAAACTATTCCAAGTTCTAAATTGTTAGTACTCCATACCCCCGAAATGGTCTCAGCCCCCTCCCCGAAATTATTTCCTATATTCGCCCATGCTTTTGTCTCACCAAAAGAAAAAAAGAAAATAGAGAACAGAGTGTGTCCCTGCAACACTTGCTGCCCGCCCTTAAAAAATATATAAATAAAGAATTAGAGCTTAATGATAATGATGGAAACCAAAACACTGTTTTGGAGGAATTATTTAGGAAAAAAAAAACATTCAAAAAATAAAGGCTCAAAGCATAAATACGCGTAATTAAACCCCCCAATAAAAGGGGGGGGGGGGTCAAACTCACCCCTGAAAAAGCGTTCTGACAGACATCGCCACGGGCGCTATAAACCATCGTGTGTATTCCATTTATACATACAATTTTCGGCATTTCCAGATTGCGCCATCCTTTCGACTTCATATGATGGTAAAAACGAAAAAGAAAACAAAAACAAAAACAAAAAAAAAAACGTATGCCAAATTCCTCAAACGGGAAGACCAGCCTATTGTGATGATACTTCTATAATTAAGCAATTAAATCTGATGAAAAAACTAAATATCTTAAATATTGCAGCAAGATTGAACTAAAACTATATTAAAAATTGCAAAATAAAAGACCAATTTACATGGAGGATATAAAAGGAAGCGTTTCTTGATTCAAAGCCAGAAGTTAGGTGTGTCCGTTAATGAAAGATAAAAACTGGCTCGTAAGATATTTTTGGCACGACGAGTCTATTTCGTCAAGAAGGTACAACGACCACAAATATGCCTTTTTTGTTTACACATAATGAACTCGATTCATCTGCTTATTGTTGACCGGTTTTAAACGAATTAGTTCGTAATTAAAACGTATATTTCTTATATTAAATAACCACTTGGTTTGACTATGTTTGCCTGGTGTTTGAGGAGCTCACTGCGGAGTTTGAACTGAAGCGATAAATGAACAGTTTTCTCAGATTTATAGTCGACGTCTCCAGGGACGTACATATTTCGCACCGGTATTTTGAGTTGAAGTTGCTATTCCCATCGAATCGGAGAATGTACTTCTCCTTGCCTTCCGTTGTCATACCATTTATTTAAAATCCCCTTCCTACATCTACAATTTCCTACAGTTTAAATTTCTTCGACGGCTCCTTCATCTCCCGAACATCCCCATTATGCAACTCTCTCCCTCTCTCCGATCGGCACTTCTCTCCCTTACCTCGATTTGAATCCAACGATTCCACTTTTCTTCTAACCGCCCAGGAAGTTTTGTTTTATTTTATTTTTGTTTGATTTTAGTACATATATATTTTATAATTTTATATATATATATATATATATATATCTATAAATATAAATATAAGGGAGGCCCGGTGGCCGTGAGTGCTGAGGCGTGACCACTTTTTTTCATTTTCATAGTCATGGTGGTCATAGTTTCATTATTTTTGAAATATGGTTCAACAATCAAAAAACGCAATTCTCTTGTGTGATGCGCCATTTTTAATATCCCTAAACTCTCAGCAATTAATAGTTTATCTTTCGAGATTGCCAACACTTCATTGCTCAAATGGTGGAAAATTCTAATCATGCGTTGATTCTGGGGCACCCTTTATAAACACATATTCGATTTTACAAATGTAGAAATTATAGACAAAAAAAAAGTATACCTACGTCAATTGGGGCTAAAAAAAATCCATGTCGAAAGCTATCGCTCTTTAAACTTAGAAACTACATAGTAAAGCATTAACTACATAGTAACAATTATTTTCGAAATGTCTTCTATTCTATTTAAGACTGCAAGCAGGGTTTAGCGAGTAAGACGAAGAATACTCTTTCTATCATAGTGTAAATAAAATACTTGGCAGCTTGAAGTTGTTATCTACTTCTTGGCGAAGACCACGTTCTTAAATCAATTAACGTAAATACGACTTAAACAATTTCCGAGATAAATGCTTCTAATCAATTTTCTTTGGCACTTTGTAAACAAGTCTGTACCTATTTAAAACTTTTCAAACGAGCTTAGCAGCAAAAAAAAAAAAAAAAAAAAAAAAAAAAAAAAAAAAAAAAAAAAAAAAAAAAAAAAAAAAAAAAATCAGTCCCATAACAGGCCACGAGGGCCCTGAGGGGCAGAGAGGTATCTGATTACTATAGAGGTTATCTGATTCATGACCATACGGCACACTAGGGAGATAGTATGGTCAGTACTATGCTCCGGCCGCCTGATTTTCCCCTTGGCCGCTTCGACTAGAAGAGTCATAAGCACCCAAGGTACCCAATTATTAAATTAATTAAAGGCTGGGTCGGCCTAGGGACGGTCAGGGAGGCCGAATTCAACCCATAAACGAAGACACTTGAAGAAAAAATCTTAGTGCTTGCTCGGGATTTGAACTCAGGCCTCCAGCTTATTAGTCCAGTGCTCTACCACTGAGCTAACCTCGCCCCACTGAGCTTAGCAGCCCAATAAACAATAGTTGCTTAACATGAGTGTTTTTAACGATAATTTTTAGGTGTATTATTTCTTTCAGCAATTATAGTAACTCTAAACTATGGCTTATTTAAAAGTTCTCCTTAAGTAACACTGATAATATCACCACGTTGAGTGTGGTAACCTTCCTTTGGACGAATCAAAATACATGGGCGTATATAGGAAATAATTGGGGGGGGGGGTGAGCATTTGGGGGTATGGAATAATAACAATCTAGAACTTGCAATAGTTATCCAACTAAAACGCTGTTACATCCAACATAAATTATTATTCCCCCAGAGGGAGGAAACCCGTTTATGTTCAAGGAAGAGTTGATCGTCCTGAAAAACGATACTACTACTACAACCCGTTTATGATGTCGACACAATAATACAATCCGGAACATGGGCGTATATATAAAATAATTTCGGAGGGGGCTGGGAAAATTTCGGGGGGAGGGCTGAGACCATTTCCGGTGTATGGAATACTAACAATTTAGATCTTGGAAGAGTTTTAGCCAACTTAAACGCTATTACACTCAAAATAGAATATGTTTAATGAACTAAATGATCATATATAATTTATTTTTAAGGGTTTTATGAAATTTTTACCGATCAAATCAAAATTTCGGGGGGGGGGGGGTGCAGCCCCCTCCTTATATAAGCCCATGATACGGAAATAACGATCAGAAACTCTCACGTATCATAAATCATGGTGAACTATGCGTGATCGCAATAAACATAGTTCAAATTTGTCGATGTCTATATATATATATATATATATATATATATATATATATATATATATATTATATATATATATATACGCATGCATAAACATACATGTATATGTATATTTACTATGGCGTATTCATAAAAAAAACATGAATACGGATACGGTCTCTAACAGGCTCAAAAATGGCCCAATTTTGATGAAATTTACACATATTATAGTCTTCAGGTATTGACCGTGTCACAAATTTCTTTGCCGACGTTTCGCTAGTCATACTGCCAGCTTTTTCGAGAGACGGTCTCCAATCTTCTCTACTTTCACATCCAGGAACGGCAATACCCCATCTTCTTCAATTTCCATGGTGAACTTGATGTTGTTGTGAATCTTGTTAATGTGCTTGAAAAAATGTTTTAATGTCTCTTTTCCGTGAGGCCAAATCACGAACGTGTCGTCAACATATCTAAACCAATACCTGACCATGGAAATTGAAGAAGATGGTGTATTGCCGTTCCTGTAGAGAAGATTGGAGACCATCTAAAACATTCGGTTTACAGAAAACCGACTCACACAGACAGATACCTAAAAGCAGCTTCTCATCACCACCCAGCCCAGAAGAACACTTTGATCACTACCCTCATGACCAGAGCAACATTGAAAAATCGGCGGTAGCAGAACATTTTTATAACACTAATCATGCTATCCAGTTCGACCAAGTAAGCATTCTGGCGAAAATAGAAAATTATCAAGAACGGATCATAAGGGAAGCCATAGAAATAGTACGATGCCCGAAAAATTTCAACAAAGAAGATGGGTACAAGCTCAGCAAATTATGGCATCCGGTAATTGAACCTAGAGAAAAAAGAAAAAACGAAATTCAGCCAATCAATGATCCAGATGGAACCCAACAACCAGAATCAAGCAAGACCGGGACCAATCAGGGACATGGAAGAGCAGACTACGCCCGCGGATGAATACAAAGAGAGGTATTTATACAGAAGAACTAGAAGAACATCCTCATTCTCAGACTAAGCCCTGAGGAAGCTGGCAGTATGACTAGCGAAACGTCGGCAAAGAAATTTGTGACACGGTCAATACCAGAAGACTATAATATGTGTAATGACTCGGACCGTGGAAGCCTACGAGTTAATTTGATGAAATTTGTTAAAAAATACTTTGTATACCTACGACAGTTTTTTTTTCAGTCAAAAGTGTTTACGTTTTGGATACCTACTTCAAAATGGGAGATTGTGTTGAAACATTTTCTAGACGCTTGGCATTCTTCCAAACTAAGAAATAAATATTTTGGTTAGGCTTGTTGTTGGGGAAGAACTAGAAAAACATATTTTACAGTCAAGAGCCGTCTTGAAATTTGCTTTTTCCCCCTTAAATATCTTGAAAACGGACGAGAAATCGTGATAAGTGGAAGAAAACCATTCGAAAGCTTATTATATTTTTTTACAAAAACGATTCTTATGGGATTTTCGATAGAGCGATCTCAGCCTGCTGTGGGCATAAAGCAATCCGGGCAACGAAGAATTATGTAGGGAAATGTTTAGAACACAATTTTTGACTGCGTAACTATGTTTGAGCTAGTTAGGAGGTCAACATATCAAATGTCCCCGTCCGAAGTCTTTGAGCCGTGGAAGGGGGGGGGGGGGTAATCGGTGCCATTTTTCGGGTTTTAACTTATATCTAGGAAATTATGCGACCGAGCGACATGACCATTCTATAACAAATGAAAGCTGATTAAATTTGATAAAAGTTTTACTCAACCAAGTTTCTCGAGATATCTTTAGTTGTTGAGATATCTCGCTGTTCACACAGTGTGTAAATTTTGGGAAAAACACTTTTGCTGCACACTTTTTGACCGGATAACTCTTCAACGACCCACCCAAAAAATAAATGCTGGTTTTAGGGTTATAGAGCATTACATTCCCTTCAATAGTATATATTACTTTGCTGTTTTATGTATTTTTCTTTAATCGTTAAACCATTTCATTGGTTACCTTAAAATCTGAAATTTGGCAACAGCTGTCCGGCCTACTTATGAATCTTTCAATTTCCAGTCTATTTATTGTCCGAAATATGGTGCAAACTAGTCCAAACAAAGTTATGAAGTCTAAAATTGTGTTCCAAGCATTTCCATCTATAGCTATTTCATGGGTGTATATAGAAAATAATTTCAGGAGGGGCTGGGAAAATTTCGGGGGGGGATACTAAAAATTTATAGCTTGGAATAGTTTTAGGCAACTAAAACGCTGTTAGACGTAAAATAAAATATTTTTTATGAACTAAGTAATCTTATTGGGCTGCAGCCCCCTCCCTTATAAAAGCCCATGAACTATTTTAGGGCATTCGTTGCCTGGACTGAAAGACAAAAGTGTTTCGTTCCTTTGAATGGTTAGTCTGTTTTTCTTAGTTTTTCATTTGGTCCCTTTTTTTTAATTGCGTTTATCAGTAAAATGTTTTTTATGCAAAAAAATGAGAAACATCTTGGGATTATTTATAATGTTTATATGTAAGAGAGCTTTCCGACAAGTGCGTCATCATGGCGCGTTTCTTTTCACTTAATCGGAGGACTTTTATTTTTATTGAAACAGCTTCAATTAAGCTCCCAGATAAAAATATGTCTTCGTAATTAATTATATTGTTAAGAAAATGAAGAAAAAGGCTGCTTAAATTGTTGAGATTCTCAAAAACTTGCAGATTCCCTCCCTACATTCAAAATATCCTAAAAAAATGATGAACCCCATATGTTTAATTGCATGCAAAGTCCTGTGCAAGTATCATCATCTTTTGCAAGCATTTTCATTCAATTGCATACTATGACTTCTCTAATAACTATTATAAATTTAAAAGTTGAACTCATTCAATTTTCTATTGTTTTTATTTAAAAAAAACAAAAAAAGAAGAAGAATTATGAGTATCTTATGCATAATTTTCTGGAGAACGCTTTCAGAAAATTATATTTTATGATGTTTCTATTTCATTAGTACTAAGTATGTTTTGAATCAAACTACCTCGTTATTTTTAGCTAGGGAATTCCTATCAAAAGCATTCCTTACTTCAATATGTTCATAAACATGAGTATTGTAATTAAGAAATTTTAATTATTCAGAAGTAAATTAAAATTAATTCTCTGCAGCTAAATTATAATTTTTTCCTCTTCATTTGTAAGGGTTAAAATACTTACTCTTAGCCAACATTTTAGCTATAAGGCTCTAAGAATTATAACTAAGCTAGTCCGTACTTAGGAAAAGATCAAATAAAAAGAAAAGGCATATGAAAAAACTAATTGCTAAAAATGTTTGGCATAATATAGATACTTATGTACATGTATTCGGAAATATCAATATATACCTATCTAAACTTTGAGATTTTTCTAATGTGAGAGGAAGTGAAGATTCTAAACTAGATCTGTTCAACTTGGCTTTATGGGGGATTAGAGATAGTGCTATTTTGGCAACAACAAAAGACTCCGGTTATAGAGTTTTAAAGGGAACTTCTATGAAATAGAAACTGGCAACAGTACAAACCAATATAACATTATATAACCCATAATAGCCCATCTCATAAACTCTAGATCTATTAGGATTAATTCCATTTTATGGTAAATAACAAATGCCTATTGTGTGCAATTCTATAATTATTTATGTATTTAAATTTTAACGTCCATTATTATTATTAACTAAGAATTTTGGAACGGGTTGTCTATAGATTACCACCCTTTTCCAGCCAGGATAGGGCCAATGCCTTTTCTTTTTTCTAAAGAAAAGCCCCCACCCCATAGTGGGAATTGAACCCTTTGGCACAGAGTGTTAAGTGCTTATGCCTTAACACTCACGGCCACTGGGCTTCCAAAAATTCTATATTTAAATCATGTAAATATTGATGATTTGGTAATTATTTTTAATTTCAACTGGTAATCTTGATTTTATGTCCTTGTGGTGTCATTGATCAATTGTAGATCATTGTTTTTTTTTACTAATGTGTTGATGACTATGTTCCCTGATAGAATACTAATCATTACCAGAGTCTAATTAAATTATAAAAATTCTGGGAGGGTAAATTTTTAAATAAAGTAATTTTAAAGAGGGAAGTAATGAAAGCTCATAAAAATTCAGTTTGCGGTGAGGCATAGCTCTTTCCGACTTACTATTAAATAAAATAAAGGTAACTGCTAAGAAATTTGGGATGAAGTGAATTCTCTTTTATTTTTTGTTTTTCTTCAAATTGTTCTCCTCCAAAAGGAAAAAGCCCGCCTCGCAGGAATAGCGTCATCTTAGTGTGTTTCCGTTCTTATATGTAAAGCTTAGAATAGAAACAGTTAATTTATGGTATTAATCTTTCATGAAAATGTAAACACGTGTAAAAATTTCATATGAAATTTCAAAGCGAAGCAAGATGTTAGGAGCTACAAAAGAAAACTCGCTGTATCCTTAGCAGAAATTACTCACTTTAAGCACTAATTTTTTTTTAATGAGATTGCTCTATCAAAAATCATATAAGAACCAAATTTGTAGGAAATTTAATAAGCTTACGAATAGATGCTTTACATTTACTACGATTTCCCTACCAGTTTGGACATATATAGAATATATCCAAAAATCTAGTTTCTTTAATTTTCCTCCCAAATTGTTATAGATATTGCCTTGGAAATGGTTTCATTAGATTAACCATGAACCCATAATTATTATTAGATTAACCAACCTCATAAACCCATAATTATAATAAAGAGGAATTACCTCAATTTAATTCGAAATATTTCATAGAGAATAAAATGAAATGACAGTTTTTCATTAAAAATATTTTTGTATTAAATTTTGTCATTATTATTAACTTACAAAAAGTCGGGAATTGATAAAACAACTATTATTATTTCGAAAAAACATCTTGCAGCACAAATTATGTTTTATGAGCTCACCTTTTTGAATGGAGAGGGTTCACATAGAAATAAAAAAATAAAGAGAGAATTGAGGAATTCCCTTTAAAATAGTAATACATAATTATTATGTCATTAAATAATTGAAAAAGAGGTTTAGTTGATGCCACGACAAATACATGGGAAAGAACTATTTCTACTGCTCCTTTAGGAGGCTTACTCCTTCATCAACTAGGAAACATAAAATTAGAAGAAATTTATTATCCTGGAAGGGGCGGTGGACAAAGTATTGATTTAGAAATAAAGCCTACTTTTTATTCATTGTATTGCTTTAATACAATGAAAATTGTTAACTTTGTTCGCACATTTACTTAAAGAGCAAATCGCCATGTTGTGACCTCTTTAAATAAATAAATAATACAGTGAATACATATGCGAACAAAATGTACAGTAAAATATATAATTATATTTGTTATGTTGTTTTTCCACAGGCACTGTTGATGAGACCTGGTCTTGAAAGCGCTTTGTGAAATAAACTTTCTTAATCAGTGAAGGTTGGCCTTTTTCATTTTCCAACAAAATTTTAAGTTAGTTGAAATTTCTTTATATAGAAGAGAAATAAGAAGTTGCAATTGAAAAGTTTAGACCAAAGTGTTCAGTTTTAGATAATAAAAGGAGCAGAAAGGAGGATGACGTAGGTCAGGAGCGGATAGAACTTTGAGAGTAATGGGGGGGGGGGGCTCAGCTGGTAAAGAAGTAGAATACAGTGGTTTCCTGGAGCCTATAAGATCTATTCCTGTGCCTGGCCAGGCTGCAAAGGAAGAAAGCCTATTAGTCTGTCAAGCTGAAGCGGGCTCTGGTTCTCCTAAAAATAGATTCTTTATATTCTAGAGGTATAGCTCCCCACCGAAGAGGCCCTTGAATCAGCTATACTAGCCTAGGAGTGGAGGGGGCTTCAATTTGGTGGTGGGGGTCACCACTGGATATACATATTCTTAGCCCAGCACTCCAAACTTTCCAATACTTGTTACAAAGGCCCGCCAACTAACACCTACCATGGTAAGCATAATTACTTTGCAAATCATTTTGATTATTTTGTTTACTAATAAACAGATAGCAGTATTCGTTATGTTGTACTAAAAAATAAACAAACAGTATAAAACATAACAACAAAAGGATAGTGTAAATGCTTCCTAAAAATTGTCTTTCATCAACAAATAATATTGTTAGCAACCAATGATTAGTCAAAGTCGCAGTTAATTATGTTTTAAAAATTCAAATGTTTATAATTTTTGAGTTACTAAATACAATTTACAATTAAGTATTCTTATGAATTCACAAATTTAATAACATCTTTTGTAATATTTTGAAAAATATATCGTGATACAAAGCATCTTCAAAAGTAAATAAATAAAAAAAATCTAGCACAAGAAATCTATTAATTAATAAAGAGCAATTAATATTAATAAGTAATACCACAAATAAAGCAAGTGTTTTGTATTTTATTTTTATTTTTTATTTTTTTTTACGGCGCATCTACATCTAGGTCATTAGCGCCGACATCCAGGGTGCAGCGAGGAATTTTCCCAGCGAGCCCTGAGATGAGAAAATTCCTGCCCGAGGTGGGAATCGAACCAACCATCTCCCGCTTATGAATCCGAGGCGCTAGCCACTAGACCACGGGAGACCCCGTGTTTTGTAATTATTTGCAAGATAGAACTTCACAATTATTTTTTATACTCCCCCCCCCCCCCCCCCCCCCCCGATGCATCTGCTGTTAAGGCCATTCTTATTGCATAAAATTTATTTATTTAAATATTAATGTCCATTCATTGACCACAAATTTTAGGAAGGGTTATCTATAGGTTCCCACCCTCTTCTAGCCAGGATGGGGCTGCCTGATGCCTTCTCTTTTTTCGGAAGAAAAGCGACCACCCATAGTGGGAATTCGAACCCACGACCTTAGTCATTGAGTGCATACACCTTAACACTCACTGCCACCGGGCCTCCATTGCATAAATGTACTACTTATTAGTAATAAAATAGGGTTGTAAGAAATCTACATGAAATTGCATCATACCAACTCTAAGCACCAACAGAATGTTGCTATCTACAGAGATTGTAGATGATTTTTGATTATTATATTTGATTCATATTAATAACATGCTAAAATGATTTAAATAAGGTGTAAACAAAGTTTGTGAAATAAATACTAAAATTGATGAAGGATTTTTTTGTGTTAATAGAAACTAATATTAATTCTTTATAATTACATAAACAAGCAAATAATGGAATATGCTAGACATGTTCAGTTTCTTCTCCGATTCCTTAATTATAAAAGTATCTACAAAACAAAATTATAAAACAACACAATATTTTTAAATATTTCTGCCAGAATTTAAAGGGGCTATTAATTAACTAGCTGCCAGATGAGAAAAGAAATTTTAGACAACTTGGCTCAAGCTCTGTTACCTAAATATTATTTGAATTATAGTTACACTTAACACAAACTATTTTCTGGATGACTTCCAGTTGGCTTAATTCTAATACATGGGTTCATTTACTTTATGAACCTTTTTTAAAAATACTTTATTATTATTAAAAAAAGAAGAAGAAAGATTGCATAGTTTCGGAAACTTACAACTGAAGCAAGAATCTAAAATTAAGTGTTATTTATAATAAAACATTATAAGATTTGCTAAATTTTCTTCTTCTAGGGCTTTACTTCTATTCAATTATGATCATCATTAAAAAAACAAAAACAAGAACCTCTGCATAAATAATTCGGTGTTTGACAATGTCTGTAGAATACCTACTTTTCATAATCATAACATAAATGAGTTTTAATATTGACAATAAAAAACAAAACAAAAACATCTACTCTGAACAAATTTTGTACCTATTAAAATTATTATATGATGAGTTTCTTAAAATAAACATATTTAAAATATAGCAAATATTTGTTCTTTATTCTGTAAACTAAGCTTTACAAAATCTCAACTCCATCTTGAGTGTTTTCACTACATTTACTTGGGACAGTTTACACTTACTACTCCATTACAGAGGCACTGGTTCAGTATAAAATTCAATTTGCATTATCACCAGATTTATATAATGATTTATACATCTTAAAAGTAAAATATAATTTTGCTTGTTTGGATGATTAAGAAATCGGCTTAGAAGATAATCTGTTTAATTTTTTTTTTTTTTTTTTTTTTTTTTTTATCTGTTTAATTATTTGTAGAAATAAATTAAGATTATACTTCATCTTAGTGATTCTAAATTCATCAAAGAATCCAATTTACATTTTGATTATAGAGCAACTTGCTTAGTTTTAGCTCAATCCTACAAGTAAACGGGTTTCAAATCTTAGTGCCTGCATATAATTAAACTATATAATTCATAGAAAGAATATTAAAAAAAAAAAACAAAAAAAAAAAAAAAAAAAAACAAGAAATTACAGAAGCTTTAAAAAATTCATGAAATAAATGCCATAGAAATGATTTTTTAAGGTGTGTATGGAAAGTCTTTAAAAATGCAGAATTTTTTAAACAAAAGAGTAAGTCGATTAACTATGAACATTTCTGAATTGCAAGAATATGGATGCAATATTAGAAAAAATAATAATAACAAAAAATGATAATTTGCAAATAGAAATTGAATCTTAATTAAATATTCTGATGTGATTGAATTATCGAAAGATTGCAGGCATTAGATAAATACAAGCCTCTTACCTAGAGAAAACGAAACTATACAAACTCATTTGACGAAAACTGCTAAATAACCAGCTGCGTTCAAACATATCACAGGCATTTTCAACCCTGTATTTCAAGAAATTAAGGAATCAATTAGATTTTGACCCAGAGGCTTATTTATTAGGTCATACGAGTACATTAACACTCTAAAGGAGTGAAATCGCATTAGATTAAAAACAGTTTACTAATAATAAATTAATTATAATTTATTTATTATCTTTTTTATTAAAAATTGTTTTAACTCTATTTAAGAATATCATATTTAACTATTTCAAATTATTTAACTGTTAATTATTAATAGCAAATTCATATTTCAAGAAAACATATTATGTTTAACTGTTGTTTATCACGAGTTTATTTATATTTATTTATTCCATATAAATGGTTAAATTTATTAATTTTTTGTCTAACACCACTTTTTGGATATTGTGGATTTGAAATTGCCTACTGTGTATGTATACATTGGGAATGTATTAATTTAACATGTCCTGGAGTGAATATTTCTCCTCCAAAGAATTCATCCAATTCCACGATGGATATTTCATAAAAGCAGGGTAAGCCATGAATGAACTCTTCTTATTCAATGTTCCATAAAAATAAATTAAAAGTTAAATAGTATTGGCACACAAAACATAATTAGATTTTGTAACTCTGAGAATAAAAGTTTCTGATTTAATGGATCTTATATTTAAATCACGATTATTCTTTTCTTTGTGGCAGGATGAGCTTCCTCCTGAACAGATCTCAGTCTTGAAGAAGGCTTTTGATGCTTTCGACCGTGATAAGTCTGGCTCAATCCCAACTGACATGGTGGCTGACATCCTCCGTCTTATGGGACAGCCTTTCAACAAGAAAATTCTTGATGAACTCATTGAAGAAGTTGATGCTGACAGTAAGAAAAATATTATTACTACTAATTTACAACAAAAAAAGAACGGCACTACACACACATATACATACGTGTAATATATATATATATATATATATTCTTTCCTATGTTTTCTTGGGAGGGGGGAGCAAAGATTGGGATCTAATGGGCCCACCTTGTCCGTAATTAGAACTCACAAAGGGGAAAAATCAGACTGCTAAAGTATAGTGCCCTACCTCAAGGATCAGATTCCTTTGTCAGTTACACAATTGAGGAAATGATGAAATGTCTAACGAATATTGGCCAAAAAGTCAAAGGCAATGTAATCATCTTTAAAAAACGGAAAAAGGCTTGAACCTGACCGGTAAGGCTGGAATATTTATTTGTTATTTTTGATAAAGAAATTGGTCCCTAACAAGTATTGGGCAATGTGCAAGTCATTCTTCACTCCAGCGTGCAACAGTTAAAATTAATTTAATGTGTAAAGTTTTAAGTCCTGTCAATAATCTGAGTACAACTATTCTCATGTCTGGCTTCGGTGCATCTCAGTTAGTTAAAATATTGAAAAAGTTTTGATATGTAAATTCTGGATATGTCAAGAAGTGATTAGTGCCTGGAATGGAAAAATATTCAGTTCAGTTTATAAAAGTTTACGTGATAAATTGATGCAAACAGCTTAGTTACAATTCTAGAAGTTATGCAATTATATTCTGAAAATTAAATTCATGTCCTTACAGGAATGATGAATTTGTATTAGATCTAAATCAGTGATGAGGGTTAATTTGAAACTTGAATGGGATTCAAAGATGACATTGAGCAGCTGCTGTTTTATCATTTGGCTCATTTAAATCAAATCTGACCTCATAGCTCAGTTCAGTAGGATTTGGCAGAGACCTAATGTTTACTTCTAAGACACCCCAATCATTGGCCAGCGGGAGATCAAAACTCTCCCCACTGGATGGCTGCCAATAGTTTCCCTATAAATCACATTAATTACTGGATTACATATACAATTTAAAATTTTTATTTCTTTGAATTTGAATTTCTTAAACATAAATAGGTTAAAGTTTAGATAACAGTTTTATTAATTTATTATTTATGAATAATAATAATGAAATATACTCTGGATTGCATTCTGACTGATGTAACTCCAGTAGTGGAGAACAAATTTCTGCTTTTAAAACAGATTGGACTATATAGCTTGATTGTCTATTTGGGCCCACGAAAGAGCAAAGTAGGTGGATATGGAGTAATGTCGAACTTATGGAATTGTAACTAGGATGAAAAACAGATCACACACCTTCTATCACTTTATATTCCTCTTATTTAACAGAACGTTTTTGAGGTCACAACCTCATCCTCAGTGTCCTCTTAACAACCATCGACAATGGAAAAATTACAATAAAATGACTTAAATCACCTTAGATAAGTCAAATAACACAATAAGGCAAAAATTAAAAGCAACAAAAATATCATAATGTGCAATTCTAAAAATTCAAAAATCTTAATTTTAACGAATCACTACCAGCAGGCAAACAATAAAAATTATAATAGAACAACAAACAAAAATAATTCATGAATACCCCCAAAAAATTCCACACCCACCTCCTATAGTTCACTTGGGCCATCTGTACAGGTTCACTAGCCGAGCTAGGTGGGGACAGCTGGCATTAAGAACATGTTGAAGTGTACCTCTTTCTCTTCTGCCGTTTAAACACTTTCATGAAGTAAGGTATCCATTTTAATTTCAACCTGCTCGAGTAGGTCCATCATTTTTCCTTTATTGAAATGATGCAGTACCTGCAATTCCAGAGAGTTGTCATCATGTTGCACTGCCTTCAGGAGCTTTTTCATTTCAAAATCACTTCACGTCATGTGCTCCTTAATGCAAGTGCGTTGCTTATGCCCACATAGGAAGCCCCACAAAAGGAGCACTCCCCCTTGTACACAACCGACTTATCTAAAGGAGGTATCTTGTCTTTCAATTTTGACAGGGGGGTTTTACTTTTAAATGCAGCTTTGATTCCCAATTTTCCCATCAGATTTCCAATCCTACTGGATATGCATGGTCAACCCTGATATCCTCTGCATTATTATGAATGGCAGGTTAAGATGGCTAGGTCATGTAGAAAGGATGGGGCCTGTTTGATTGCCAAAAAAGATGTTGTGCGCTTCACCAGGCTGCTGCTAGAATGAGAGGAAGGACCAGACTAAGATAGATAAATGACCTGGAGGGTGATTTATGAATGCTACGAGTAAGACCCTGGCTAAAAAATAAAGACCACGAGGAATGGTCAACGATGGCGGTGGAGGCCCAGGTCCTTCAAGGACAGCATCCAGTTGTTAGTTATTTATTTTTGGACATCAGAAATTCTTAGGGCCAGAATAAGTGAATATGGCTAGCATGAACATAAATAGTCTGAATAAAACCAGCACTGGCTTATTTATGAACGTGATGACTTTGGTCAGTTTTTTAAAGAAAATTTTCATTAAGAAAATCCAGATAGTGTTGCTCTGATAGTTCAAGAATCTTTGAGATATCCACCTTGACCAATGCAAAAAATTAAATCATAGGTAGTATTTCATTAGAGACCGTATTTTAAAAACAAATCCGTTCTCAGAAATGCAATCTGTGTTGTAGATTGTAAACTTGTCATCTTGGGGCATACTACGTCAAAGCTCAAGAGGCGCTAGCCCATTTTTAGAATGTTGTAAACAAGAACCTATGGACACCAAAACTCGTGAATAACAACCAAGTTTATTCACATTCAAAACTTTCCAGTGTTCTTTTACAAAATTACTATCAAGAGGCCATAAAATAAATAATCCTAAAATGTTCAATAAAATCCAGCAGGACAAATCTGTTTAAAAAATAAAGAAATTATAAAATAAACTAGTTGTTTTTTATTTTATTTTTGCAACTGAAACAATTGAAATATCCAAATAATTTATATTATTTATTTGAAATTTATGTCTTACTATTGCAACTGTTATCACTAGGACACTAGTGAATTGTTATGGTTATTTAGTTAGTTAGTTATTTAGTGATATAGTGATACCATGGAGGCCATTATTGCATGCCTCCTCCACTTTTTTACATATTTAGAATAGGTGCTAATGTAAAAAATATACTGAGTAAGTTACAGTGTATTTAATAGACACAGAACATAAAATTCAAAAAAAGAAATGGATGATTTAAAGAATAATATGTTTTTTTTTGTTTAGGTTGAATTTATTGGAAAAAATCCAGAATATTATAACAGATGCCTATATCGTAGGGGAAAATAGTAACAAAAGTATAAATACATAATAAGACATTTTATTAACAAAACAATGTTTTTTTGTTAATCAGAAACAGTTAACTGTTTAACTGTTAACCATTCAAAATTTAATAAAGCATCTAAATATTTGAAACAATAAGGAAAATTATGTTTTCAGAATCTGGTCGTCTGGAATTTGAGGAGTTCATCACCTTAGCTGCCAAATTCATCGTAGAAGAAGATGATGAAGCTATGCAAAAGGAGCTGAGAGAAGCCTTCAGGCTTTACGACAAAGAAGGTAATGCTTGTATTTTATTGCTCAAATATTAATCAATATGCCCTTTAATGAGAACTTCAGTTATAAATAATAGCCAAGATATTTATACCTGCCAATTCAATAAAACAAAAAAAAAGAAGTTTTATCTGTGTTATGCTATAGATGTTAGTCCCATCTAAATGGATGAACCAACAAACCATTTTCAGGGAGGTGTTTCTGTATGGTAGGGATTAGGTGATACTCATTAAAAACTTAACTCACCACTACATTATGAAATTAGACTTGAAAATAAACGTGATTAACTGCATATGAGCTGAACATATCTCCGATCTAATCCCATTCATCGCTAAATACTGATGTCTTCAGTTGAACACTTCTTTTAATCTAATTGTGAATGAGGGGACTAATGTTGCAATAGGTATTGATTGAATTGAGGTGACCTAAAATTCGCTGCAATATTTAAAAACAAAAACAGAATTAGTTACACATGTGGCCTCGAAGAGGGCCAAAAACACTTTACAAAAAAAAAAAAAAAAAACATAAATTAATAAAAAAAATGTTTAGTAAATTATAATTGTTTTAATAATCATAAACCATTTTGAAAAAATTAAGTGGTGGAAGCGAACTCATATATATTTCATAACAATTACTAGATATTTTTAATGTTACTTTTGCTATTTATTTTTATTTATTATTTTACACTTTTATTATATATATATATATATATATATATATATATATATATATATATATATATATATATATATATATATATATATATATAAGCAATAGATGTATTTAAGAGTAAAAACATTATATCTTACTTTAGGAAATGGCTACATCCCAACTTCTTGCCTGAAAGAAATTCTTCATGAGTTGGATGAGCAACTGACAAATGAGGAGCTCGACATGATCATTGAAGAAATCGATTCCGATGGGTCAGGCACGGTCGACTTTGATGGTGAGAAAATCCTAAAAATATTCATATTAATAAAGAAATTATGAACTCTCTTTATTAGCCCTTTCTTCGGAAAAATGTTGGATCATGGGAAAGAATTAAAAAAAAAAGTCAGAATGTTGTTTGTAGCAAGTTTATTTTTTCACTCATGTAATCATCCTTAGCCTCTAAGGTTTTTTTTGGAGCTATTAGTATACATTCATACAGGAGTTATGCCAACATGATTAACACATTCGAGGCTGATAGCCACCTTCATGACAACGGGTCGGCATGCCCCGTGGCCAAATAGCCACATTCGTGATAATGGGTAGGTATGCCCTTTGGCCTGATAGCCGCGGTTCTGACAAGAATATTTCTTCGATTGGGGACTGGAAGCCACTGCTGTGACCGCTTTTTGTGAGCTGTAGTCATTCTTGTATCTGCCAGTCTTCATAAAAATACAGTTTGAGCCTATTGAACGGGAGTTTCCCTCTGCTATCCGGCCTCTTTCTATAGTTCTGTGAGCTCTAAAGGGCCTTATTTTTGTTTTACCAGTTGATGTGTACATAGAAATCATTTTCCATAGATACTGCCACTGAGATATTTGAGTTGATATTATTTTAAAAAAATAAAATAACAAAGCCCCAGAATGAGAAAATGTTTTAATGAAAGAAATAAGAAAAGCGTATTATGATAAATGAGAAGGGATGGACAGTGGAGGCTCTTTTAATGCCATCCTATGGAACCCAGAGGGTGAAACTCCACAGGCGTCTAATGCCTTGAGGGTTGCCGTCTTGTAAGGGTTAATAAGCTCTGATTAACAAGTTATTAAGCAGCAATGTTATAAATATTGTGTTAAAGACATGGATGTTTTTAAACCTGAAGTTATAATTATTTAAGATTTTGATTGGTGTTACCCACCTCCAATTTTTTTATTAGATCAATGCTTTATACTCAGTGATCTTAGTACAATAGCCTAACCTGACGTAAGCCTTCCTGGCTGAAGACCCTTTGAAAGGCCAATGTCAAGATGATTTTGGTAACTACTCTTTCAGAACCTTGTGAACAACCTGCACTATCCAGTTTTGACATTGTCAAATAAATATTTAAGTTTATTATATCTCTTGCAGAATTAGAAAGTGTACTAATCTACCTTCCAATTTTATTTCAGAGTTCATGGAAATGATGACTGGAGAATAAATTATTGGTTGCGGGCCTTCCATCTTCAACAGACTGTATATTTAATTTGCATTTTAATTTTTTATATGTTAACTGTGTAACGACTGTGAAAGCGGAACGACTTCAAGAAATTGATTTGAAGCGAAGGATTGAAACAAAATATTGTTGCATCTAGTAATAGCTCTTGTTATTTTTTTAATTGTATATTATTCATTATTTTACAAATTATTTTTTATAGGAACCATGTTTCATATTTCTAAACAATCTGTATTTTCATAAATAAAATTTAATAATATGTATTCCTGAAGTTTTCTACATCAAAATTGTCCAGTTAAATATTTGACCACATCTTTATATTAGGTAAGCATGAAGGCTCACCAGCACATTATTGATGTCCTTCAACATAATACTGGAGAGAAAGAGGTTGGTAAAGAAGAAAGGTTGCTGGTGTCACATCAAATCAATAAACAATTTACTTGACTTAATAGTTCACATCCAGTCAATATCCCCCCTTCTGCTCATATCCAAGTCAAAATAAATTAATATTTTTTTTTAACATTAACACTCCACCTTTTTTGCCGAATTACAGAAATAAAAAAAAAGGAAACCATCAAAACTGCACTATATTTAGAACAGTTTCAAGTAGTTATAAACATTATACTTTATAAGATGAAAATTCCATACAAGTGCAATGCAAGATTTACTGAGTAAATGATAAGTACAGAGTAAAGTTTATCAATATGAGGCTAAATTTTTTCACTTTTTATTTAGGAAGGGGAGGGTCATGAAAACATATTTTTTTAACTAAATTCATTTCAACAAATCTTATAAACAGAAGAGGAAAATGACTGGGGGGGGGGAAGAAGTCGGCTGCCAAAATTTATTCAGAAATAGTTCAGCATTAATTTTGACTAAGGCTGTTCTAAGGAAGACTCGTAATACAATCACATTAAAATATTTTAGACTAGATAAAAAGTTTTTAAAAAAATTGCTAATAGTGTCACAATAAATTAAGAAAATTTTTATTACTAGAAAAATACTTATTTTACACTTCAAACCGCCTTTCTAAAATTTTGCTATATATTTAAAATTGTGGTATCTTACCCCTCGCCCTTCTTTGGCTTGTTTACATTTTGCCAAAATCCTCTCTCCCTTCATCAGCTGATTTTTCAGGTAGCAAGGAGGTTCATAATAATTTATATTGACCAGCTTTCTACCTCATAAAGTAAAAACAGAATTATGAAGCAGGAGAGGAGTCTATATATAACAAGGCGCAGAAGGACACTGGTGAGGAAAGATGCTAGATTTCTGATAACATTCATACGTTTGTAAATGTGTAGTAAATTCAGTGTTTATAAATAGACAAAATGGGACCTCTTTTGAAGTAAGTGCTGTTATGTACAAAAAATATAACTTTAATCATTCAGTATTTGTTTGTTTGAAAACAAGCAAATATTCGAGAAGGGTGTGGAACTATTATTGTACTAAAAATGGTACAAATTTCTAGAAGACAAACATTAAATCAAATAGAAAATTTAGAATACACTCAATTTAATTATATGTTTGAATCATTAATACTTATAACTACAGAATGAATTTACAGGGGTTATAAGAAACAAATAGTCTAGTTCCAACAGAATAGATTTTTATTACACAAATAGATTGTTGTTTTTTCAAATAATATATTAAATAATATAAAACATCTTAACAATTAGTGTGAATTATTTTATTGTGCACTTATTAAAAGACTATCTTTGAAAAAAATAAATATATACACTAATATTAGTAATTGTGTATTACATTTCCTAAAACAATTTTGGGCTAATCAAATTACATTGCCTTTGCATATCCTGGAGAAACTATTCATTAAGTTGGTATCTTACAACTGATATCTTGTAAACATGTGATTTAAGGAATAAAATACTCTCATCTCATAAGTATCAAAACACTCTAAAAAAGTAATTAAAAAAAAAATAAATTGGGGAAAACCCTAAATCAGAAAGTTATACAAAATAAATACATAAGATTCTCACAGGGCCTATTTTTCAACAATTTTAAAGAGATAAGAGAATAATGAATGAGAATAGCAAAGAGATAAAAAAATTGATCATTTATATGAGAGAAAAAGTAGCAGATGTATTGTATTAAGGACATTTGAATAGTGCAAGGAAAGAAAATACAGTAGACTCTCCCTTATCTGTCCCGCACTCTAATCTGGTGGTCTCCGAGAGGAATGAGTGACAAATCTCGGGACTGGCCGGAGCTAGACCGACTCGAGGGCTCCTCGAAAACCTTCTCTTCCTAGCCAAACACTTGTTTCATGGCATTTCATTGAATGGAAATCAAAGAAGGCATCTATGTTTCATTTTAGCGCCAGGAACTTGTGTTTCTACAAAGAAAATAAATGTTTCTACTAAGGCACCTACGGCTGGAACGCCCGATTTTTCATGTAATTAGTTTTTGAAATTGAATAATATATTAGTTTAACTGTCTACAAATGTTTATTCCTTGAAACCTTTACATGCATATGCACTTGTATATTATAGACCAGCAAGGATTTACATATTTTGAATATATTTTATAATTCGGTACCTAAATTTGACTTAAATATGCAATATTAAAAATGGTACATATTATAATATGCTCAAATAATAAGGTTTTTTAAATACATAAGTGACCGCTTCTAACTGAATTCTCTAATCCAGCGTTTTCTCTAATCCGACTGTACTTCAGTCCCGACAACGCCGCGGTATAAGGAGAGTCTACTGTATCCACAAAATATTTTTAAAACATAAGAAAAGACTAAAAGCCATTAAATATTTTTAAATTAAATTATAAATTTCCTAACATTGATTTGGCCCTAATTTTTTGTCACAACACCTTTTTCAAATTTATTTATTGAAAATTCATGTGAAAAATAACAATTATTTTTTTCCACAAAACTGATTTATATGCAACTTCAGAATTATTTCACTAGTAGTATTTTCGAATATTTCTATTTTAATGGATAGTAATTTAACACATTTCCATTTATGTTAATCTGAGGGAAAAAAAGAGATTAGGCTCCTCCTATTCTCTGGTGCAATACAATTATATTTGCAATACCCCATTATTAATATTATAATTGCGTCAACCTTCTTCAAAAGGAGCCTTGTCCAAGAAAATTAATAGTTGAGGAAACAAAAAAAAAAAAACTCTTTTAGGATATAATTTTTGATTTTTTTTGGGGGGGGGGGTTTGGTATTGTCACTTATTGTTTTACTTGACTGGATTTCTAAAAGTTTTACCTTCTTACTACAATAGTCGTTAAGAAAAAGTAAATAATAGTTTGGACATGGGTCCTTTTGGAACTGTATGGTGGACAAGGGTCACTTTGGAACTGTATAAAATGGACAAGATGCCTTTTGATTTTGTAGAATGCGTGATTAATTTTTCACAATTATAAATCGTGTCATTACTCTTATAATTCCAGTAACAACAGATTAGTAAAAGTTATTAAAAAATATGGATTTAGTATATGAGCCGCAGAAGCACATTCGAAAACATTACAGGGCGTTTTAGGAGACTATGGAGAGGCAATAAAAAAACTGCTCACTTACATTAGACAAATTGACATCTACAAATACATATAAAAGGCCGCACTGCCAATGACTCAGTAAGGTCGATGCAGGATAATTAAAAGAATAGAAATATAGATTTTGATGGTATGAGAGAAAGTTGTAAGTTACTTTGCGTATCTCTTGCATGGTTAATTTTGAATAATGAAGACCGTTTGTTTTTGAATGATTACAATTAAAAAGCCTTGGTAGGCGTTTGATACATATTTAGTTTTTATAACAATATTTGTTTCCATGTAGCTGGAGCACTTACTCTTTCACGCTCTTTTCCTTTCGCAAATAGAGTAACAGATAAAGACAGTCTTTTAAGTTTTCTTGTTCTTTACACGTCATGCTTGATAATATAAGGTATTAAAAAAACTTTTTAATAACGTTTTAAATAATTATCAATAAGTAATGAGCATGAAATACAGCAAACTACGGTTTGGCACACAATCACTCGCAGCAGAATTAAATAACACAATACAATGCAAGTACCCGTTGAAATCTTCTGCCGTTCATTTATTTTTATCATGCGTAGTTGCCAGATGCAAATCACACCGCAGACATACAAAATAGCATTTATATTATCATAAAAATTGGTTTTTAGCGCGGTTCCTCCCTCCCTTCATAGGGAGGAACCCCGCTTATAAGGTTGATCGCATGAAACAATCCGGAAGTGCCGACTAGAAAATTTCGCATTTCAGAACCCCTAGAGACCGTGGTTCAAATTTGTATATATATGTATGTATGTATATATATATATATATATATATATATATATATATATATATATATATATATATTTGTCTGTTCGCTCATTTTTGGCTTCCCTAATGGTCCGATTGTGATGAAATTTGGTACAAAAATCCGTCGTCCAATTTGAAAGGTCAAGTTCGTTAACCAGCAGAATCCGCCCACTGGAAGATGGCGTTTGGGGCGAAATTCGCGCAAAAAAAATCATAACGCTTACGTTTTTGAGTTTATAAGCTTGTAAGTACTCGTTTTATAGACTTCTTGGGCTAGGAAAATGAATGAAACCATTTTCAAGGCAATAGCTTTAACCATTTTCGAGAAAATTGGAAAAAGTTTTTGAATACCGTTTTTGGTTTGGGTACTTAGAATCATGGGATTCAGTTGAAACATTTTCTGCATTTTCTACTTTCATTAAAACTAATATGTTGAAATTTGTGTTACATTTGGAGTTAAGGAAGGGTTAGAATAAAATATTTTATTACCTGACATAAAAAGTTTTGGCAACTTTGTATACTTCCCTTAATATCTCGAAAAAGGTTGAGAATCTTGGTAAACGTAAGATTACCATTAGAAAGCTTACTAAATGCTCTACAAAAATGGTTCTTATAAAAGTTTTGATTAGGCGATGTCGATCGGAGAAATAAGTGCTTAAAACTTTAAAGTAATTGATTTCGCTTATTCGAACTGTTCTTTTTGTCTTTGATTTTGGTACTTAGAATTATGGGATTCAGTTGAAACATTTTCTGCATGTTCGAATTTCATCAACACTAATGTGTTGAAATTTTGGTTATGTTTGGAGTAAAGAAAGGGTTAGAATAAAATATTTTATTAACAGACAAGAAAAGTTTTGGTACCTTTGTATTCTTTCGTTAGTATCTCGAAAACCGTTGACAATCTTGGGAAGCGGAAGATTACCATTCGAAAGCTTACTAAATGCTCTACAAAAAAGGTTCTGAAGAAAGTTTTAATTAGGCGATGTCAATCGGAGAAATAAGTGCTTAAACCTTTAAAGTAATTGATTCCGTTTATTCAAACGGTTCTTTGTGTCTGTTTTATTCCTTGTTATTTTTTAATTGCTTATAGTTGAATAATGTATTTGACAATAAAACAGGTTAAGTAAAATAACAAAAACAATTTATTGTTAGAAATATAGAGTTACAAGATTCCAAGACCTTGTAACTAGCGGGACCGTTTCTAGTGTTGGCCGACCCTTCCAGGTAAGATCGTAAATCACCAAGACTGGTGGAACCAAAATAATAACTGTCGGGGTTCGGTCACTGCTACTTAATAAAACTACATTTTATCGTAAAAATGGTTTTATTGTGCCGACGTTTCGGCTTGAGCTTCAAGCCTTCATCAGGGCTGTAAATACAAGTAGGACATATTTAACACAAATATATACACATATCTATCTAAATATACCTACCATATATATATATATATATATTTATATATATGCATATACACATACACATATACAGCACACATATGTGGTACAGCACATGTATGTGGGCATATATATGTACACATGTGTGCGTGTATATGTGCATATATATATACATATATATATATATATATATATATATAATATATATATATATATATATATATATATATATATATATATATATATATATATATATATATATATATATGTATGTTAGGTATATTTAGATAGATATGTGCATATATTAGTGTTAAATATGTCCTACTGGTTTTTACAGCCCTGATGAAGGCTTGAAGTTCAAGCCGAAACGTCGGAACAATAAAACCATTTTTATGATAAAATGTAATTTTATTAAGTAGCAGTGACCGAACCCCGACAATCCCTACCTTGCATCATCAACGGTCAACGATCTCCTCTCAACAAAATAATAACTGCTTCTATTTTAATCTTTCCAAATTAGACTAGGGATAAGAACGGAACCGCGCTAAGATGATGCAGTTCCTGCGAGTCGGACTTTTACAAAACAAGGACCGTCACATTTTTTAAATGGACGAGGGTGGTTTTGGAATTGTATAGTGTTTCTATAGTGCTTACAACATTGTTCAAGAAGCCCTTTGTTCCTGTTTAAACTTACCAAGCAACGGTTGGCCATGTTATAATTCACCTAAAGGACATGGAGCATTTTGTTTCTTTTCATTATTTTCAAATGTGTTTTTCATAAGGTAATAGTCTTTTTAAAGCATTAATATGTTATTCACTGGAATGAACGCGAAAAGCTTAATCCAGTGGCTCCAAAATCACATTTTCGAAATTTTGTGGACATAGGTTCTTTTGGAAATGGATGACTCAATTGCCAAATGATTACTTCACTTCCCAAAAGTCCAAAATAAATAAATAAATTAACAAACAACGAATAAATAAAAAATTCTACTTTTCTTGCATTTCTACACATCATATACAAATGAGTACTACACAATAAAGTAGCATACTCTTATTTCTTCTAAAAACATGTTAGTATCAAAATTTTATTAAAAAGTATAAAAGAGAACAATGAAGAGTAATCTAACTGTTAAAGATTTAGTAACAACGAGTCACAGTTTTCGTTAACAATAAATTCTTTCTGATTAAAAGAAATGAATAATAATAAATATGACTAGAAACAATTTTCTTTATAACAATAAGGCAGCTTATTGATAAAATTGTTGAACTATTATAACATGAACTATACCTAAGAGAAGTTCAACAATAAACTACAGATCAATTATCCTAATGATAATGGCATATTGGAAGAACATTTGGCTGGTATCATCAAATAGACCTATTCTAGTTAACCTTTTATTATTTAAATGGAAAGAGTACCCTTCAAACTTCAGGCAGACATAAATTTAATTCCAAATATTTTGAAGATCTTAATATATGAACATGTATACCTCTAACATTTTTTTCTAAGTACAACAAAAAAATTATTATTATTTAGTATATAAGTTTGATTTGACAAATTAATTTCGTAAATAATTTTGTGTACATTTTACATTAACATATACACAAAATGTAATATAAAATTAAATAAACTTAAACATTCTAAAAATTACAAAAATGTGTATAATTGAATTAGTCTATATAAAATATAGATACAGATCCAATCAATGAAACTTCAAGAATATTTGTTCTGTGAATAATATTCTTGACGGAATAAAGTACTTATAGAAGTTACAGTAAACCCTATGGATATGGATATTATTACATACATATAGTACAATATCTAATAAATTTTAATGAAAAACAATAAATACTGTCTGCATAATTTTAAAGACATTTCATGATAAGCTAAAACCAGATTTAGAAACAATGAAAATAATTCAATAGTATTGTCTCTATTCAAAGAAGGAATAATTTCACAAACAAATATTCAGATGAAATCATCAATGGAAGGATTGTAAATTCAAAGTTTAATAGTGGTAATATGAACCTTGATAGTATGAGAGAGGGATACAGAGCTTATACAAAGGAATTAATTGATTACATATATAGACACAGATCAAGCAAAGGGCCAGAAAGAAGGGCCCTGAAAATATAGCAGCAGGCTAAGAAACGCAAGGGACGGACTTATTTAAAATGAAGTAAAAATAAAACTAATTTCGATGACCTCTCCTATTATCCATGACAAATAAGAATAAGTAACATTAGCTATATAAAAAAAAGGCTAGATGAGCGATGTTAACTTTAAAATTATAAGTAGTCATTGAAAAATTAAGACAAATGCATTAATGCAGCAGTTAAAATGAAACTACCGAGATAATTAAAATATTTTTTTTTTAAGCAGTGAAGCAAATGGAGATAGAGAAAATCTTGAATCTAATTACCAAGAAAAAAACTCTGAAAAATCAGCAAGGAATGTAGTGAATTATGAATGTCTTACAAAGAATAACAGATTTATATTTCTTGGTTAATATAATAACATACTTTTATTTATCAAAAAACTTTCAACCTATATTGATATTTTGAGGCAGTATCGAAGATAATCATACAGCATGAATGGTTTCATAGAAATTCAAATTTAAAAAATCTTTAAAATGGGAAAAAAGACTATCTTACAACCATAAGAATGAAAGGTTACCAGTGCTGTTAAATATAAAGAGGTCTATAATGTTGATTGCAATGAGCTCCTTAAATTTTAAGGACAATAATTTAAATCCCTAACGGCATTTACACTGAACTGATTTAGCAAAACAACTTCAACTAACATTAAAAAGATTACAAGAATTTTAGGAATATGTGAGTGTTATAGACACTAATTATTTAAAATTTCCTTGATGTCAGAAGAAGAAAGCAAAATCATTCAATTTACTCAATGGAAATTTCTCAAAACATAAATTGTGGGGCACAAAGGAAACTAGATTTCAGATAACTTCATGTGGTGTTTCTTCAAGCTAATTCACTAATGGCATAACCTTCTAAGAGTTTCTAATTATGAATGAATAAGAAAAAAAAAAAAATAGTTTGGCAGGTTTGCACTGGCACAAACGAACCAAGAACCAAGAACTCCCTCTGGAGTACTTGGTAATGGGAGGACTTCCTTGCAAGAAGTGCCCCTGAAGAGGTGCGAAGAAAAGATGCACGAAACATGTCGGGCCCAATAAATAAAGTGGTGTAATAAAGGAAGACTGCTTTAATGACCCCATGCCTCCTAGGATAAAAAAGAATATATATATATATATATATATATATATATATATATATATATATATATATAAGAAGACAGGAAATATAAAAACACTATATTCAAAACATTTTAAGTGTCAACATTTTCTATCGAATAAAACAATGATTCTAATTTCAAAAATTTAACAATAATGAAGAACATGTCAGTTGGATATACCACCTGTCATAAGGAAAGCAACCCTTTTCTTATAACGGGTGTTGGGGGCCCAATCAATCCTGCGTTACAGCGATCTCAATACCTGTCCGACCCCTACTAAGCATTTCTTGCCCTCCTCTATATCTCCGTGAACCCTTTTATTATACTATCCTCCATTAAAATCTCAAATCGCATAAAACCTTTATTTATTTTTAATATTAAAATTCTCTCCTATAAGTCTGAGGATCGAGTGAAATATGAATTTGTTTCTCCACAAATAAATAAAAAGATTTCTGATATAAAAAAAAGTCTAGGACTCTGAAAGCATAGTGCTAGAGCAGTCAGCCATTCTATGGCCATTTTGCCTCTACTGCTCCTGCAGTCAGCAAAAGTAAAATGGTTAATAAAGAGGAGTAACCATATTTATTTTGATTAGATTTTAATTGAATCCTATTTAAAGAAAAAGGATGTTAAAAGAAAAAAATCACTAAATGAGTTTGATACTCAACAAAATATAGTTATTTCTTTCTTTTTCTTTTAGTGCATGTCGAACACTTGGGTTATTAATGCCTCGAGTGGAGTGATGGGCGATGAAATCTCCACCGGCAGGAGCTGACCAGGCAAAGTCATGCTACCGATACCATAAGCCAGCCTAATCTTATATATTATATTATCTTTGGGCCAAATGGTAAACACTATGTATAAATAATACTTTTTGAAAAGTCTGACAATGACAAGTCTGAGGATCGAGTGAAATATGTATTTGTTTCTCCAAATAAATAAAAAGATTTCTGATATAAAAAAAGTCTAGGACTCTGAAAGCATAGTGCTAGAGCAGTCAGCCATTCTATGAGTAATTGTCAAGGAGAAAATTAAAGAAAAATACATTGATCAGCATGACGAATGGAGTATCTTTGTTCTTTTTTAGAGATATTAAATTATCTTAAATATGCCATTAGTGGACCCTGCATTTCCCAGCTTTTCAGTCCTTCAATTCCACATCGCAGGCAGACTTAGAGATCATGACTAGACTTATGCTTGCATTCTTACAAGTACACATAAAATATTAATTTTTCTGGCATCTGAAAGACTAGATTTTGGGGATCAACAATAAATATAATTTTATGTTAGGCATAAAAATAATTTAAATATCACTATCTTATTCTAAGAGTAGGAAGTTTGAATTCACCATAAAATATAATGAATTGGCATCAACATTTTTAACATTCAATAATTTAAAAAATATTATAAAATTGCTAATAATAAATGACCATAGTCAAATTAAAAAAAATATTAGGTTGAAGTTTTGCCAAATTCACAAACAACAAAAAATATTTTTTAAATGATGAATTAAAGAAAGATGAGAAAATCAGTCATGCTTAAACGTCAGTCTGGAGACCTGAAAATGTTGATACAAAAAGAAAATTAATAAATTGCAAATTAATTACAAATGAATTTTTTCTACAACAAACAAATAATGACAGCACACATACATATATGCTTTAATAATAGAAAATAAAACAATATACAAAATTATAACCATTAGAATTTAAAGAGGAAATTCTATTTCATTCTATTTCTTCTATTTTATTTTCATAAAAGTTATTTAAACTTTTAAACTTTATTTTCTTGAAAAAAAGAAAAAAAAAATTATGGAAATAATTAACTAGTCTTACCAAAAAACCTCGGTAAAGATTCAATAATCTGGCGAACAACAATTTTGTCTTCATCAACTTGTGGCACTTCTTCGGTGAGGATGTATGTGAATCTGGATTTCAGTTCTTCTAACCGATGTTCAAATGCTAAAGGATCACAGCTCAATAGAACTAGTTTGCACAGTTCTAAATACTCAGTCCGTTTCTATAAAAATAAAAAAGCTAAATTTCATTTTATGAAAAATAAACTACTATTTTTTCTAACAATTTCTGAAGTAAAATATCCCCTTCATATACAAATGGTGATTGAAAAAAAAAACAGTTTTTTGAAATTCCGCCCTTGACCTATTGATCCTCTATTGAGATATATCGAAATGAAACTGATTTCGGTTTCATGCATCTAATATCTCATTCTGCATTTAACAGCTGATTATTTATAAGATGAATTAAATTAATCAAAACTTGAATTTATATTTACTCCCCGAAACCGCTCACAGTCATTTGTTTTTACTTAGTCCATGGGAACCAATGAACTTCGCCTCTGCTCTCTACAATATACAAACCTGCCTATCAGACCAGATTATTCACTTTAAAGGAATTATACACATGAAACTATACTATTTCATTGCTGCTCTCAGCTACTACTATCATATGAACTACTGTTCACATTCTCATGTAATCTAGCCCTAAGGTAACTTTCTAATATAACATTAACTAACTATTTACTGCATCTCACCTGGCCATAATTATTGCTAAACATTTCTTTTTGGGTTTCAGCTTCACATGACGTCAATTCCAAGGGGACGTCCTAGAAGCTGTCCACCACGGAGAGGAAGAACACATGCTCCCAACCATGCCTCGGCAAAAACAATGTGTGCGAATGCTTTGGAAGGGTCGACTAGTATCCTTTAATTAATAATTAAACCATTCCATAGTTTATTAACAAACAACCAGAAGAAGATAACTCAGCTTTAGACATACGACAATACACTGATGAAGCATATACTTTGGGTGCAGACCCTAAACCTTATGAAGGTATTCTTACAAATCTGAAGAAGTCACAATCAAAAACATATCGGTGGAAGTGGTGTTTAGACCCACTACACAGGAAATTTGCCAAGTACAACATGTATGCTGAAGGATAGATATTTCAGAAAAAATGTGTAATTAAATTAAACAAAAGTTTCAAAATAAATTTACATTATTACTATTTAACCCTTATGCTGCTATGGACTGATTTATCAGTCCGGTGGTTGCAGTACCCCGAGTGCTACGGACTGATATTTCAGTCTGGAGGGAGCAGTGCCCTGGGTGCTACGGACTGATATATCAGTTCAGCTTCTTTTACGCTTGGCTGCTACAAGCTATTATATAAGTCCTTCTACTATTGCCATCTGCAGGCTGTTCATAGAAGCTGAACTGTCCTTCAAAGCCGATAGGGGCTTAGGATTTCACTTTTATCACTTTAGCTTCCAACAACTCAGCCTACCTGTACATATACCTGCTCACTCCTTTTTTTTACTGCCAAAAACCGTTGTTTCTATTTACCTGAAATTTACCCTGCTTATTTCTCCAGTATATTTTGTGCTTTTTAAGTGACGATGAGGGTTCTGACAATGTATCCCAAAATGTTTCTAATGAAGAAACACCTGGAACAAGTGGAATGCCAAGTACAAGAGAATTATCTTCTGACGAAACATCATGTGATGAAAATATTCAGCACTTGGGGCACTCCAGGCGCTAGGCTATCCCACACCATCACATCATCTAGCCCTAAGAGCATTACGAAGCCTAAAGGTTAAAATCAATTTGATTCAAAACGATGCTTATAAGCCACCCTGAAATTTCCATAAAAAATGTCTAAAAACAAATGTAAATCTTGATTACTTGCAACAATTATCTCATTTTAATTCTCAAGATTCTGCGAACAAGATTGAATTTTAACATAAGAGCTGCAGTGAGGAATGAGCAAACTATCTTTAGAAACTAGCATTAAAATAATACAACTCAAAGAAGTTTTATTATAGTGAAAGAGAAACTTCTTTTTCACTATATTAATTTCTATTATCTACTGACACATCTATATGAAAACTACGTAGTAAGGTCCATAAGTTTCCGGCCTGTCCTGCTTCCCCTCCTTCAAACGTGCCGGGACCTGCACGCCTATGCAGGTCCATGCCTGCTCACTCCATACCCATCGCCCGCACTTCCTCAGTCTTGTCAGTCAGTGTCCAGCCTTGAAGGAAACTCCCCATTTTTACAATGTTCAAACTCGAGTACCGTGCGGTAATTAAATTCTTTTGTAAAGAGGGTCTTACTCCTGCACAAATTAAAGAGCGCTTGGATTGTGTATACGGGCAGTCCTCCCCCTCGTATTCTACAGTGAAAGAATGGGCAAAATTATTTAAGTTAGGGAGAAAAAGTCTAGAAGATGACCCACGTCCCGGTCGCCCATTGGAAGCTCTCACTTCTGAAACAATCCAACTTGTGGAATCTGAATTGCTGTCTGACCGGCGACTAAAAACCAAGTAAATAGCAGCGAGGTTACGGCTTTCAAAAACAAGTGTTTTGAGGATCATCAAAAAACATTTGCATATGAAAAAGGTTAGAGCAAGATGGGTTCCAAAAATTCTTTCAGCTGCTCAAAAACAGGAACGAGTTCACTGCTGCAATGAATTTTTACGCGAGTATAATGCCGACCCAAGGAATTTTTTGGACTCAATTGTAACTGGGGATGAGACAATGGTTCTATATTATGACCCACTCAGCAAAAGAGAGTCCATGGAATGGAGAAGCGCCTCCTTTAAAGGCAAAAGTCACGCAGTCAACAAAAAAGGTAATGGCCACAATTTTTTGGGACTGTAAAGGAATACTACTGATAGATTTCAAAGAAAGGAATACCACAATGAATGGTGAGTATTATGCAGCCCTACTTCACCGGTTACGAGACGCCATTAAAGAGAAGAGGCGAGGGAAGTTAAGCAGAGGTGTCCGCCTCCTTCACGACAATGCCTCTGTCCACACAGCATTGATTTCCAAGGCCGCTGTGAAGGACTGTGGATTCCAAGAAATCTCTCATCCACCCTACAGCCCAGACTTGGCCCCTAGCGATTTCTACCTTTTTTCAAAGTTAAAATCTGTCCTTCGGGGAAGGCGATTTAACACCGACGATGTTCTTCCACTGCTCCAAGCAGCAGTGGAAGAACATTTTTTTAACAAAGAAGAAAATGATTTTTTTTCATGGTATAGAAATGTTGCCTAAGCGTTGTATTAAGTGTGTTGAACTTAGAGGAGAATATATTGAAAAAACAGTAAAACCAGTTTTTTTCTTTCACCTTTCCTTCTATCCCAGGCCGGAAACTTTTGGACCTTACCTCGTATCATACCAATTTAAGTCAATCTTGAAGATATATACATACCTTGTGATTAGGAGGAAGATCAGTGATTTGCCGGACAATAATGTCCATTAAAACGCGAATATCATTGGTATAAAACAATTCTGCACTGTTAGGATTAGCAAAGAGATCAGTCAAAAGCTTCAATACAGAATTATTCAGTTTAACAGGAGTTTTAAGATTAGCTACTGGATCCTCTAAAAAAATAAGAAAAGGAAACTAAATAAATAGATTTCATCAATTAGATGTACACTGTATTCCAGAATTATTTGTGAAAATAATTCATATGAATACAAAATAAATATGGATATATATATATACAAAATACAAAACTCCCATTTTTAATGGACCGATTTCATTTATTTTTACTACAAATCTTTTTCTTTAGATACCTATGATGTATGTCAAGTTTCATTTCAATAAAACAAAAATTAGAACTGTATTAGTACTTTGTGTCAGGAGTAAGCCCCGAATTTTGATCTGCAGATTTTACTAGTGAACACATACAATTGTTTGTTTTGGGAATGCTATCTATCAAGTTTTGTGGCAATTTAACAAAAATTGTGACCACTATCAAGTTAGCAGACACACAAATTTGTTTATATAATTTGTACTTGCTTTGGCAGTACATATACTAAAAAAAAAAAATGTATTTTTAAATTTATAGTGACATTTACGACAGTGTTACAACGGTCGACTCATATTCTGGAGGTCTAGAATTCAAAATCGAGTGCACACTGAAGATTTTATTTTTTAGTGTCGTCGGTCGAGGATTGAATTCGTAGCCCCCAGACCATCCCTAGGCCTACCCAGTTTTTTCCCCAGCAAGCAAAGGGAAAAATGAGGCAGCCAGAGCATAATACTGGCCACAATATCTTTAGAGAGGAGAATGCTTGGAAAAGAAAAAACCTTACTTGACCTACCAAACTTGACCTTTAGTTTAAGACATTTTTGAACCAATTTTCAGATTATAAAAATCAGACCATTTTTGAGACTGCTAGAGCGGGACCAGAAAAATATAAATAAATATATATATATTTACATACACACACTCGCCACCTGTATCTTTGTGACTTATATTGGTCTCAACATGGAGATTTCTTATCGGCACTTCTGAATTGTATCAGACGCAAGTCAACGTCATAAGCAGGTTTCCTCCCTACAGAAGGAGGGAGAAAACGCACTAAAAACTGTTCAAGGAATCGGAACTGACATGTTTGAATTTTAAGCATCTGTTTCTTCGAATGAGGTCACTCATTCAAAAATTGTACAAGAACTATTTTTGTAAGAAATTTAGTAAGTTGAATGCTTACTTTCAAAGTTCCACAATTTCCCAATCACTTTCGAAATATGTGCAAATCTCAAAAATGTTCTTTTTATAAAATTTCTTGAATGGTTTTATTTGAAACAATTTAATTTTTTTTTGGGGGGGGGGATAAGAAATTAAATAATATACAAATGTTACTACCTTCTCTGTTAATAAGAAGAAGAACTTTTTCAGTAAAAAATTTGGTAGATTCGACATCAGACACAGCTTGGACGGTAATATTAGCAGTAGATTTTGGTTTGAACTGCAGATTATATGATAACACGAGGGTTAGCATTGTATCTCCTATGTCTGAATCTGCTTCTTGTTCAATGATAACAAGTACCATCTTAATGAAATCAATACCCAATTGGTCTAAAAAAAAAATAAAAAAATACAAACTTTCAGTATTAAAAATTAAAAAAAAAAAAAAAAAAAAAAAAAAATGAAATTAAAGTGATAAATATATTATACCTAGGTGAGTGATTGGCATTGCTTCGCCTAATGAAAAAATCATAGCTAACAGAAAAGCAGGTTTTATAAGCTTGTTGTTATTGTCCATCTGTTTATTGTTGCTAAAATTGTTTATGTTACTCTGCATCTCCCTAAAAAGAATTGAATAAACTGAACAAAAAAATAACAACTACCCTGCAGAATATTTCATTCATTTGAATTGTTTTTTACCGAGCTAACTCCATGGGAAGAACAGAATTTAATAGTAAACTGATAATAATTTTATCTAAGCAGCACATAACAGCAAAGGCTTGTAGAAGAAGCTGACGAATGCTACTCCTCTCTTCCATCTGGTAATAGTCCACTAGCATCATAATATCAGCATAATCATTAGATTTGAGAACTCTATTGCTGATGAGTGGGTCAGCATTACTCTGAAATAAAAGTAATGAAGAACGGTGGAAGTAAGACACATAAACCAAATTTAAGTTATAATTCCTAACTAAACTATGTAGTGGGGGGGGGACATGTGAGTTAAAGTAAAATTATTAATCTTTTATAAACTTATTTATTAACTCTGTTAATAATGATTTTGTTGTTTTATATGTATGTGTGTGTGTATATATATATATATATATATATATATATATATATATATATATATACACAGTAGAACTTGGATAATTCGAACCCCTAGGGGCCGATAAAAAAGTTCGAATTATCCAAAATTCAAATTACAAAAGTTGTTAAAAATAAAGGGCTAAAAAATCGAACTTCATAATTTCATATTTTTTAATTTAAAATAAAAAATACATTTTATTTAAAGAAAAACTTGTTAAAGTGTTAGAAGGAATTCTAAAGTCCTTGGAAATTTCAGATTTTTTCTTTATTCCTTTTTCAATTTCTTTAATCGCAGCTAGTTTTTATGACAACGTTAAAGTTTTATAACTTCTAGGCTTCAACATCTACAATCAACAACTCAGAGAACTGCACTGTATACCAGAAATTCAAGGCACAAACAATAAAACAGACCTAGGCACTGACTGACTTATAACTGAATAAGAAATGAAGATGGGAGGGATGGTGGGAGGGAATTCTAGGATAAAACGACAGGATGTAATTATAACAACCCCTGGAAGGGAGGAAGCGCGACCCACCACTTTGCAGAACTCCTAGAGTCCAAGAACTAGACTATGAGACCGCCGCACTTCTTGCCCCAGAACCCCTACATCCGTATTTTACTATCCTTCTTACCCGAGGTGGGAATATTTTCACAAGATATAAGATCGACCGCCTCTCTGTCCACTTCTCATTGGAGGCACAGGCTCGTAAAAAATTCGAATGATCCAAAATTTTATTCGAATTAACCACTGTTTTTTTTACATTGTATTTGTCCTAAATTCTAGGGGCCGAGAAAAATATTCGAATTAAAGACGATTTCGAATTATCGAAGTTCGAATTATCCATGTTCCACTGTATGTATGTATATATATATATATATATATATATATATATATATATATATATATATATATATATTATTTATTCTTGTAGATGACCCAAAATATCTTGATCTTAGGAATTATGGGTTCGTTAAAGCAGTCTTCCTGTCTTCATACTACTTTATTTAATAGGCCCGACATGTTTCGTGCATATCTTCACACCTCTTCAGGGGCACTTCTTGCTTGGAAGTCCTCTCGTTACCATGTATTCACTCTGGAGTCTGGCTTAATACTAGTATTAAGTTCCCCATAGTGGGAATCAAACCCACGACCTTGGGCACGGAGTGTTAAGTGCTCAAGCCTTAACACTCATGGTCACCGGGCCTCCAAGCTATATCTATAAATTAAAAAACTATCAAAGTAAATACTTAACAAGTTATAACAATTAACAAAATTTATCTACATAAGTAAAAATTTTAAATTCATTTATTGATGAATGTTTATAATCCCCCCAAAAACATAAATGTGAAATAGAGGCCAAGTTCCTCCCCCCACAAAGAAACAATCCCTTCCCCAAAAATATCCCCTCCTAAAACCCCCCAAAAACGCCTTACCGTCCTACACTTCAAAAAAGTAGTATGAGTTAGTGTTTTAAGTGCACCATATTTTCAACCCAAATTATTTGCCAATACAAGAGATGATACAAGAAAGAAATGTCCAAGTTCATTACTTGGAAGACCTCAAAGTTACTTACTAAGAACAGTAAAGACACTTCAACTGACCTTTAAAAAAAACAATAAAAATACTTATATCCAGTTACTAAAATATCACTTTCCTCAACCAGGTATATTCCTAAACTTGGCAATGTTTTATTTGTGCCGAAATTATCTTCAGAGAGAAAACTAAACATTGCCAAGTTTAAGAATATACCTGTTTCAGGAAAGTGATATTTTAGTAACTGGATTTAAGTATTGGTTGAAAATATGGTGCACTTAATACACTAACTCATACTACATCTAATCACTAGACTAGAAAAGTTAGAAGTTCTTCCAGATGACAGTACTCTAGAGGACAAATTGATTGTTCTCTTAACTGAACTATTACACTGTAAAACTCAGGAACCTTATCCCGAGGATAAAGATCACAATAGGGAAAGTGTAGAAGGCCTTCAAGAAAAAGATAAGAACAAAGGCGATACATTTTGGGTTTGTGATCCTAAACTTTGTAATTTAGATGGCTCGACTTTGAAAAACTTAGTATCTGCTTTCAAGTGTATAATACAGTTAACCCCTACGACTTTATTACCTACATTTAAGAATGAAATCACAACTGTTGTTGTTAAGATGCGTCGAAATGTTTCTTAAAACATCAAATATAGATTCTCCTTACCAAGAAGATTCATTTGATACCCCACGTGATGGGTTTCAGAAGGAATGATGGCTTTCCGATGGAACAAAAAGTACAAAACGTCATAGGTAATATGACACTCTCGTATCAAGACCTACCTGCGTGCCAAGTTTGGTCAAAATAGGCCAAACGGTGTGAATTTGTATAAGGAACAAACATACAGACAGACAGCTGAAAGACCTTTTTTACCTAGCCTAGTGCATTCCCCGGACCAACGCCTACCTGTGTGCCAAGTTTGGTCAAAATCAGCCAAACGGAGTGAATTTGTGTAAGGAACAAACGTGCAGACAGACAGCTGATAGACAATTTTGAACTAGCCTATGACACTCCCCGGATGAAGACCGACATGTGTGTCAAATTTTGTCATAATCGGTCAAACGTTGTGTAATTGTATAAGGAACAAACAGACAGACAGTCAGCTGATAGACAATTTAACCTAGCCTATGATTCTCCCCGTATCAAGACCCATCTGTGTCCCAAGTTTGGTCAAAATCGGTCAAACGGTACGGAATTGTATAAGGAACAATCATACAGACAGACAGCTGGTATAAGATTTTGACCGAGCCTATATGCGTCTAATTGTTTCTTAAAACATCAAATATAGGTTCTTCATGCCGAGACGATTCATTTGATACCCCACATCATGGGTTTCGGACGGAATGACGGGTTTCTGAAGGAAGTACAAAACTGGTACGCCCCCGCCCCGGAAGAGGAGTCAAACACAACTTTTCAGGATTTTTCGATTTTTTCCTTTAATAACACCTTCATGTCTATCATCATGCAAAATTTCACGTCTCTAGCATCATGGAAAGTGCCTAATAATTTTGATGAGTCAGTGAGTGAGTGAGTCCTATAAATCCCGATTTTCGATCGCTTATATCTCTGAAACTATTCGAGATAGAATTATGAAAATTTCCAGTTTTACTCACATCTAGTAGTATAATACCTGTGTACAATTTCATTACTTTATCTTTACCTGGATGAAAGTTATGAGAGGATAAAAATCGGCTCTAAGACCTCCTGTTACACACAGTGTGCTTAGGCCGGAACTTGGCCTGGCGCACTACCGTGCGCCTAGATTTTATTCTGTGGGTGCAACAAATAAATGAGTGTTTAATGTAACAGTAAAATTAAAAATAAAATTTGTAGCAATTCTTACCAATATAGAAGATACATCTAGAATTGACTGCCGAATAGCAGCTTCATCATCCCAAAGAGCCCAAGATCTTTGTTGAGCATCTTCTCGGGCAGCTGTAAGATGCCTAAGAGATCGCCTCATTTGGATTGCATCTTCAGTTTTGTCAATGAGGCTAGGAGGTGGTTCTAATGGAGATCTCAACTGATCCAAGAAAGTTTCCAGGTTTGGAGTGGCAACCACAGGTAATACATCTAGCAATGCTTCGACTACAACTCCAACTGCAAGTCGTGAATCATCATGGGACAATCCGGTTTGAGATCTCACCTATAATCATCACTTGATTAATAAAACTGGTGGTGCTTCAACGTATATTAAAACAATAACCTATCTGTAACTAATAAGACAATTTTAAGTTGTCCTTTTTGTGTTTTTTTATATTTGTTGGAATATAACGAAAATTAGGTCCCTTAGGAACATACTAATTAATAGGCTTCAGAGTCCACTCCTGTGGGACAAATTTTCTTAATGAGCGAAATCAAACAATTGTTAGTAATGGGAAAGCTGTTTCTTTGTTAGAAAGCAAAAACACCAATATCTTATTAAGAGACACCACATATTTATATGTATTATATACATATGTTGTAGAAGTTATTTAACCCGGCGTTGGTCGTGCCGTGAGCATTTCTCTCACACTTGCTGTAAATATCTTTTAATGCGGATATTTCATTTAATTTAATTCTGATATTTCTTGATTTGTCATTTGTACATTCACACAGCTTACAAAATGATTTGTGACTAAAACAGTTCCCATGGTAACCCTCTACGAAACGTTCTTCGAAAAAACCGGACAATATGGCGCGACCAACGGCAGGTTAATAAGCCATGAGATAATTACTAACAATTTTAAAGCCAAATGGCTTTTAACCTCTTTGGGTACATTTCACAACTGTGACACATCATATACTTGTTATGCCCCAGTTCCTGATAATAGCTCAGACTTCTCATATAATTGTTTTGTCCGAGTTATGGATGACAAGTCATTAGTCACATTTAGGAAATATAAAACATGCATATTCTTGTTCTTACAAGAGGTTTGAGGATTTTAATTTGTATTAAATTAAAAGAAAAAATATGTATAAATATACAACAACAAAAATGTAATACATATTAAAAAATACAAACACTTTTCTAGTCAAAATAGGCACCAGGCTAATCCTTACTTCAAAAGAGGTAAGAACCTGTAAATAACCCGTCCAAAAAATAGACTGTAAGAAATTTCGCTGGTGATGAAGAAATTTTAGCCCAGTAATGGCCAAATACTCAGTGAGCTGAAGCATAGTCAGCATCTGGAGGTACCAGATATCCATTCTTGACTGTGGTCACAGCTTTTTTGTAGGACTCTAACAAGGAGAGTATACAGTGGTGGGGTCACCGATTTGGGCAATTTTTTTTCTGGTGATTCTGCATCGACAAATAGTCGACATGTGTCAAAGCATTCGACTATTTTAAATATTAAAGGAGTCGCTTTTAAATATTACAAGCCAAAAACAAAGAAAAAAAAAAAAAACTTTTTCAGGCCATAAATGCCTGGAGGGGCGGATACTGTAGAGGTATATCTGATTTTTGGCCATAGGACACACTAAGGAAATAGTGTGGTTAGCACTATGCTCTGGTCGCCTGATTTTCTCCTTTTCAGGTACCGTCATTTGGGGTGAGTTTGGACAGGTAGTACGAGTTCGGACAGCAGTGCATGGCGCAGGAAATCACGTGACTCTGAGCAAGTTTTTTTATTAGGGACATAATTGGCTTGACAAATACGATCAATATTACATTTTTCCCATGTAGTTAAGCCGAAATCGCCGGGAGAACACTTTGAAGTGAATAACGAATATTTTAATGTAAGTTGTAATATCCATGATTTTCGAAATGCTAGAAACAAACATCTGTGTAGAGGCTGTGTAAGTAATTAAACCCTAATTTTTCATATTGTATAGTAGGTTTATATGTTGTCTAATGATGCAAAAATAAATATATTTATTTTTTTTGTTCAAAAACTTTTTTTTCTCGTTTAAGTAAAAATCTCGCATACCGTGGGGTGAGTTCGGACATGCATCAATTATACCCCCGTCCTCTCAGCTTAAAGGAAAACAGTAGTTATTCCAAAGAGGCTTTGAAAAATGTGATTGACGATGTCAAAACCAAGAAGAAGACTTTGAGAGAAGCAGCGGATCGATTTATGTATTTTGTTGTTCAACAAATTACATAAATCGACTTTAAATGATAAATTTAGAAGAATGCACACCAGAAAAAAGTGGTGGCTAAACTAAATTTAGTAAAGAAGAAAAAAAATACTAAAGAGAATTTTCCTGCAGCCGAATGTGATTTTCCATTAGCTCGATTAAGATATTCGCCAAATCGTTAAAACATATTTGGATAGGTCAGGAAAAAAATCACAAGATTTTAAGACAACAAGCCCAGACTGGAATGGTTTGACGGGGTTATGTAAAGGAATCAGCCATTAACGGAACGCCTTACACAAAGCATCAAAAGGTGTAGAGCAGAAGTTGATTTTGAGAAAGTTAAAGAATATTTTGTAAATCTAAAAAATATTATAGAACATATTCCTCTTTAGAATATCGTCAATTATGACCGAGCTCACTCCAGCTATAGTTTAAGTTTAGATTTTTACAGAAATTAAAGGCTGTCCGAACTCACCCCACACGTAGGGGTGAGTTCGGACACATTTTAGCAATAAAAAAAATTGAAAATTTTTGAGATACTCAAAAAACCAAATACACTATTCGATAGAGTAATAGTTAAGGGTTCATATATTAATTTTTCCAGATTTTGATAAAAATTCTGTCTTTTGTTATTACGAGAAAACCTCGAAAATGTGTCCGAACTCACCCCAAATGACGGTACTCATTAATAAATGAATTAAGGCTGGGTGGGCCTAGGGATGGTCTGGGACACCGAATCCATCTCGCAAACGAAGACACAAGAAGATGCTTTGAACTCAGGTCCTCCAGCATATAATATTGTTACTAGACAATCACATATTCAATGCATTTTTCAGGTTTCTGAGTGAAAAAATAATTAGGAGCAATAAGATAATTTTAATTTATTACACGTAATGATAGTGCATTAGAAGAAATAAATAAGAGTTGGATAACAAAGTACCAGTGTACTGTGAAGTGAAAACTTATGGGGAGTGAGACTTGTCTCTCTTACTTACTTAGCCTGCAAGAAAAAAAAACCAAAAAAAAAAAAAAAAGAAAATCGATTGACTTAAATCTACTAATTGTTGGATTTGTGAGGGCCCTCAGAACAAGAACCTTATTTTCAAGAAGATGTGAGCGTGATCCAGAAGTGTTCCGATGAATTTGGTAATATGTAATATATGCTATTTTTTATTTATTTATTTTTTTTTTTACGGGGCATCTACAACTTGGCCATTAGCGCCGGGCTATCTACAGGTTGCCACCCTTTTATAATACGAACGGTCACCCATTCAGGTACTGGCCACGCCCGATGTTGCTTAACTTCGGTGATCTACGGGAACCGGTGTGTTCAACGTGGCTATGGCCGTTGGCAATATATGCTATTATCTCTTAAAATCACTTCAATTATAGAATATATGTTATTTTTTCTCACAATGCCACAAATAATTGAAATTGAAATTTTAAAGAAACATTTGAAATGCTTCATATCAGACTATGATCAAAATAAAAAAAAATAGGGGACTTGTAATTTGTTATATAACCCATAGATTCTCAAATGAAGGGGTCGGGGCAAAATAGTGCCAAGCAACATTTTTAACAAAACTTGACTGTAGCTTTTATATGTTGGATATTATGTCGGATTATCAGTTCAAATGTTTAGGGGCAACAAGATTAAGTAGCATACAGAGCTTATAGTCATATTTTAGTAGAATTTACTAATTTATAGACAGATATTTAATTTGTAGGCTGATAGTCACACATAATATCCAACATACAGCAGCTACAATTAAGTTTTGTTAAGAATGTTGCTTGGCACTGTTTTGCCCCGACCCCTTCTATCAGTAACTTCGCATTGTGTCATCAGGTCAATGACATAAGCAGGTTTTTTCTCTACAGAGCGTTGAAATGCATTAAAGCAATGGAATACTATATTTTACAAATAGATGGCATAATATCCAAGAGCTGCTCATACCTGTTGAATAATTGTGTAAACAGTGTTAACTGTTATATTTCCTACTTCTGGGTTTTCTTTATTTTCATTTTTTTCTTGAATCAAAGGTGATGCTTGTAATGATGAAAATTTAGTTTCTGATTGCGATACTCTCATAACTGGAGGTGAGGGCTCTGTTTCCTTTTTAATAACTGGTACCTCCTGAGAAATAATCAAAATGTTACTTAAAAGACATTATGGGAATGAAAATTTGATTGTAATCGTATAAAAGAGAACATTACAGTTGGAAGTGTTTTTGAATTCGGAAGTGACTTAGAAGATGTTAATTTTTCTTTATTTCCGACTGGGGATTTATGTTTTCTTTCAATAAGATCTTGTTTTCTGGCAATTAGTTCAGTCATTGTTTCTAATCGTTTATCAGTTCCTCCTTCCTTAGATATATCTGAGCTCAAGCATTCTATTGCAGTGCTTAAAAATTCTATTAGCTTTCCTTTAGTCACCTAGAAAAATAATTAGATTTTCCAGTAAAACAGAAAACAACTTATATTTTAAACAAGCAACTTATTTTATAAATAAATACAGGGTAATCTTACCATCACAGCAGCAACATAATTTGAGGGAATGTAACCCACTTTTCCATTGACATTGATTACGTTCCACCAATTCTTCTTAATATTATTACTAGAATGGAATACAAAATAATCATCCCTTTTAAAGCTCAAAGTTTGAGCAATTGTTGCAGTAAAATCATACATTGCTTGAAGCATTTCATGATCTGAGGAAAGAGAGAGAATAATTGTTAGTTTTTTTTCAAAGGAAGAGAGAAACCATTTTTGGTCAGCTATGAGTTAATTTAAAGTAGATCCTGACTAAACTTTAATCATATATATATATATATATATATATATATATATATATATATATATATATATATATATATATATATGATTTTATAAATGGACATGAAGAGGCAAAATCTAGATAGCTCGATTTAGATAAAGTTTTGTCAAATAATATAAACTAAAACCAGTTTACCTTCTTTTTTAGTTTTGTGGTAATTATCCATTTTTTTTTAAATTAAAAGCACTTCAATTAACGCTGTTAAAAATGTATGCCATTAAAGTAAGATTTATAAGTTCCAAGCAAACGTATAGGCAAACATACATTGTTAAATGCACTGAAAAAAATAACTTTTAATCATTTGATGAGTGAATATTTAACTTGTATTTTTGTGATAACGGTAGGACAAGGCAGTTTCTGATAACGCCAAATGTCAAATTAAACATTTCCTGTTCTGAAACATTTTTTATGAAGAACGTGAATAATATTCATTCATGTTGCAATTTAATAATTTTTTACCAATAAAAATATTCATGGGAAATAATTAAAATAAACCCTATTATAGTTTATATGTGAAATTTAAAATATCTAAAGAAATATGTGTATTTAGTTTCTAAGAGATAGAAATAAATAGTTTATAAAGTCAGTAGATTAATTTTCAAATATTTTCACAGAATAAGTAGTATCATGAAGTTGAAGATTGTGAGCTACGAGGTTGGTAACACTCGTAGTTCCATGGGGTCTTGTTACTGATAGCACGTTTTTGTTGGATACTTAGTGTATTACCGGTCGCCTACTGAAATTTGTGGTTGTTGCCATGAGTGGGTTAATAAAAAATGCTTTGCGTTTGCCGGTTTTAAAGTCTGCCGGAAAACTTTTAGGTACACATCGTGTGTCAAGTGTATCAAAATTTCAAGCCCGGTGCATGTGGCAATTATCTTCAAGTAGCCGGGAAATATTTCATCATAATTGCAACAGTGTAAATTTTGGCCAATGCATTTGTGGTAAAAGGGCGGTGCATTCATTAGGTATGAGCTTAATTATTTATTTTTGCTTTGTCTATTGTTTAAACAAATGATTGCCTGCCATTCATGACTTGAGAAATATTTTTGTGAAAACTTATGCTATTTATCTTTACTAACCTCGCTTATTCTGAAAGGTGGTAATTTCCTGTCTAAAGCTGCAGCTGAGGTTGCTGGGAAAGCTGCTTTTACACAAGGTAGGCTTTTAAGTTTTATTTTCTCCCTCTTAAAGCAACTCACTCTCCTCTCTATTAATTCTTTATGTCTCAGACTCAGTTTTCTATCAAACAAAGCTGAATGACGCTTGGAGGGGTTCATGATATCTTCGATACGTTTCTTAGTTTTAATTTTATAATGGGATGAAATAATATTTTAGGCTTATACTCAAAGAATGTGTATATAGGTTTTGTTATGGCTTCTTTGTGAGCCTTGTAGTCCGTGCCACTGACTTTTGAAACCCAATATTAGACAGGTGGATATAAAATTATATTCTCTCTGTTATCAGAAATAGTTCTTGACTTATTTTATTATTGCCCAATTTAAGGAATAAGTGTTAACTAAGGCTTAAAGGTTCTTGCTATCAGGAACATTTGATAAAATAATCAGACCTAATTATGAAGAAGTGATATTTGTAGGCAACACTTCCCTCATGTTTTGTGCTAATGACAGTGTATAAGAAATCTTTCTTATACCATCTATCTTCCATCTTGATGGTGCTAAAGCCGCGGTCACACTAGGCTGCCTATCAGCCGCTACTAACCAGTCACTGGTGATATTGCCAGCAAGCAGCCTAGTCTGACCCAGAACCAGCGGCTGGTGATTACCAGCCAAAATCAGAAGTTAAACATGTTTAACTTCTAAGCGCTGCCTACCAGCCACTGGCCAATACCCCTAGAGTAGTTCACAGGTGGCTGGTGAATTAAGACTTGTCTCTAGTTGTTTGCTGAGGAGTAAGAGGAGATGGTCTTTATTGTTCATTACAGTCTTTCTATGGTCTTTAAGAATGGATTTAACATTGAAGTACAACATAATACACTGGTGAAAGATGCATATGGTCAATATGACTTCAACTTACACTTGTAAAGGGTTATTTAGTTTCTAATGACAAAATAAAAGTTGCTACTTATTTCCTAAACGCTTTAAGTTGTTTCTTTTACTTATTTTTATTATAACTATTATTTTTGTTAATATTATGTTTACCTAATATTTCCCCATTCTTACTGTTTTTTTTTTGTTGTGGCGCACCGACCATCCATGGTGCAGCAGGGAATTATCTCAATGGGCCTTACGTGTCCCTGCTGCAAGCGGGACTCTGACCTCCATTTCCCATATGAGAATCCAAGGTGTTAGTCACTAGACCACTAGGAGACCCTGTTATTTTTTATTTTAATGGACAAATGCAGCTAAAATATTTTGGTAGCATTTGCTGTTCAATGTAGTTCATTGAACTTATGAAAGTCTTTTCAAAGTAATTTTAGTTTATTGCTTCTATTGGAATAGGTTTCGAGGAATAGTCCTTCTGTAGCCTTTTTTTTAGGAACTTCCTAACAGAAATAGATTTGCTCTCCTCCTGGTTTTGAATTACACCTTTCAGATTTTGTTTTATCAGTCGTTAGATGTAATTGGTAATCAGGTTTGTAAGTAATTAACTAACCATTTAAAGGTGAGTGGATGTTCTTGGGATTTCAAAATAGATAATTATTAATGGAAGGTTTAGGAGAAAATATTTTTTTTTTTTGCATGACAAAAGTTTAATACTAATTTTAAATACCATAATTTGCGAAAACATTTGCATGGAACTATATTCAGCTAATATACATTTCTAATGTTGTTTTCTCCTTAAGAAGTGCCAATTTGAAAGTATTTGAGTTATTTTATTGTTTATTGGTTACATCACGTGTGGTGGTATAATTAATTGCATGCTCAATGGTTTATATTTCCCTAATTTTAAATCAGACACCAATTATTTGTTTATTTTTATTTATGCAAGGAGTCGTTTTTTGAATTGTTTAAATGAATTCCTATAAGCAGTCAAATATCAAATGAAGGGGGATTTCTAGTGTGTGTCTGTATATATGTTTATACATTATTTTATATATTTTTTTGGAGAATTGTAACTTATTTTTTTTGTTGACACTTTAACATCCCATATAAAACTTTTGAATTGAAAAATATTGATTTATTTGTTATTTATAAATTCAAGAAAATGACTGATTTTGATTGTACAAGGTAGTATTACCCCATAATGCTCTTCCTCCTTGATAGGCAAGAGTGACACATTTTCAGTTGATTTATTTTTTGAGTTGTGTCACTTTAGAAATACTAGTGCGGTATATTATATAATATTAAACCAATTTTGAGAGCTTTATTTATTAGGTACTAAAAAAAAAAACATCTGAGCTTTGTATAAGTGGGCATTAAGATTTCAATAATAAATATGTGCTACCTTTTATTTTCTAACTCTCAGGTTCAACTGTTAACTAGAAATATTTTATAAACAAGTCATTATTACTCTCTTTCTCATATGCATAACGAGGAAGTTGTATTTTTTAGGGGAAAAAGAATTAGCTGATTTCCTTGTTGAAGAGATCGCAGCTGAGAAGAAATTGCAAAAAGTGAAGAAGGTACCTTCAGAACTAGATGGTTTTAAAGTAAAACTAGATGGATCTGAAGTTACACTTGTTAAGGTTAACGGAGATGAAACGTAAGTATTAAATGGCCTAATCCTTATTTTGTTTTGTAGTAAGAATGAATAAAATATTGGTAATCAGAAAAGTGTTGAAACTGCTCCATTCTGATTACTAAATAAATAGTAACATATTTAAGCTATTGAATACCTTCTACCTTACTTTTTTTGTGTGTTGAAATAAATGCTCAGATATGATATGATCTTATATTTTAATGGCAATGTTTAAGCCTAGATTATAGATCACCACATGGGTTCCAATTCAGCTTCAATGTTTTTGATATCTGTCACATCTGGTTCTGATTTCTGGTAATGATCGAGTTCTTGTAAAAAGTCCCTATTTAACCCCTTTGATACTGAATATAGTATTTTAATTTTACTGTGGGACGGCCTTATCTAGAGTCAGGCCGCTGAGTCGTGCTACATGGGTGGTGGGGGAACTACGTCATCCAGGCCTCCCCCACCCTGCGTCCCTGACGGAGTGGAAGTGTTCCCGCTCTGTTTTAATACACTCTTCACTGTCTTATTTTTGTTTAACATTTATTTCATTTACTACCCATTATACATTTATTAAATAAACATTTCAAAATAAGGTAAAAATGTATTAGTTACAAAAACAAACATTTATAATTTATTAAAACAGTCATTTTCAATTTAATTTAGTTATATTTTATGTTCTATACTCTCAATGGCCTTTAATCTAGTTAGCATCCTACTTGTTTAAAAGAGCAAATTGCCCTTTTAGCGGGCTCTGAACGATCACAAATAAATAAATAATTTAATTTGGGAGGGGAAAGTAACCCATCTCTCCTGGATCATCAGGTGATGCAGCGGTACTTCTACTATAATCCAAATTGTCCCATTCGTCTCCTGAAGAATTATCTGAATCAGATGAACTATAATTTGAGGAGGAACTTCGAACTTCTATAATCATCTGTTCTATATTCTCTTCATACAGTGCTTCTTTCCGCTAAGCTTCTTCAATTATTTCCTTTGTATGCCTTACTGCTTCTTTCCAATTTTCTGGAGAAACAGCGTCACATACCTCTCTTGTCAGTCGCTCTACATCAGTGATGTTAAAGGATGTGTTTTCCTTGGCAACTTTCCGTTTTATTTGTGCCCAAATTAGTTAAATTGGATTGAACTGGCAATATTATGGAGGAAGTCTTATGACTTGGTGTCCTTTTCCGCTAGCCAGTTCATCCAATTCATATACTATTTTTCTGGGCCTATTTTGTTGTACAATGCTCAATAATTCGGGCTTAAACTGATTGGGGGACCAATTAATATTATTAAGAGTTAGCCATTCCTGGATATTAAGTTTTCTCCACCCAGAAGTCCCCACCCAGTTAAGTTGTTTTTAATAACAGTGTGATAAGGAGCATTATCTATAACAATTGTACTACCAGGGGTTACTTTATCCATCAACTTCATGAACCAATTTTTGAACACTTTTGAGTTCATCTCTTTATGATAATCCCCTGTTGTTTTTGACCTGAACAGTAACATACTGTCAGGTATGAAACCGTTCGCGCTTCCTGCATGGACCATGATGAGGCGTCCACCCTTTCCAGTGGGCAGTTTTCGGTAAGCCTGAAGTGAGTCATCTGTCCAGGATTTGCTAATCGTGTGTCCAGCATTTCCATGCTTCGTCCAGAAATACCACTTCTTCTAAATTGCATTCTCTGATTTGGCGTAAAAATAAACCTCAACAATGACAATATCCCTTCTTTCCATTAAAAATTTCCGGTTGTTTATTTTCTTCCATTTAAAATTCAATTTGTGAAGAATAAATGACAAGGCTGTTTTTCCTCCTGTAAATAATCCAGCTTCTTTGAGAGAAAATATCAAATATTTCCTGGTGGGCCAATCTTTCCTCTCGTCATAGGAGTATATGTGATTACGAATAGCCTCTGAATCAAATGAATCCAGATCAGCTTCCCAGGTGAAGCTTCTGCTTTCTTCCCAGGTGTCGACGGCGGCTCATTTTTCTTTGAGGAACTCATAGTTCGTGAAGTGGTAGATCTCTTAACTGAAGGGCCTCAGCAACTCTTTCTGTGACTTTCGATGTTGACAAAAACGGCCATCTTTTATTTTTTCCTTTAAAAAAAATTGTCTAAACAAAGAACTAAAATACTAAAAGTCCGTCACGCAGGAGCTGCATAACTAAGCACTTTCCTCAGAATTTGGGTAGTTGTAGATTGCTTTGCAGAACAATTTGCTTAAAATATCCTATATAAATAAAATAAAAACATGAATAGTTCTCTTTTAAATTTGTAATGAGTAACTGATCAATTAATAATTTGCTTCCAGAGTTATGTTTACACATGGTACCTATTACACTTCGTAATAAATACAAAAAACCTCATATTATCGTATTTTGATCTAACGCAGGAACAGGATACAGTCGCTCTAGTGGTAGAAAGCGCTCCTTGCGGCGGCTTTGTGAACCTACGTCTAACGGGCTTTTCTATTGAAATATATTACAAATTAAACCCCCGCTTTCCGATTGACCGATTCAGCTCATTTCTACAACACTTCTTTCTCATGAGTTACCCACGACGTATACCGCGTTTCGTTCCAATACAGCTGAAATTACGACCGGTATGAGTATATTAAGAATTTGGGTCAGGAGTAAACCCCCCCCTTCTAATGAACCGATTTAGTTTATTTTTACAACACATATTTACCTTTAGATTACCACTACGAATACCGAGTTTCGTCGAAATATACCAAAAATCACGGCTGGTAGTGGCGAATTGGTATAGTGGGTCCGGAGTAAACCCCCCCTCCTAATGAACCGATTTAGTTTATTTTTACAACAGTTATTTACCTGTGGATTACCACTACGAATACCGAGTTCCGTTGAAATATACCAAAAATCACGGCTGGTAGTGGCGAATTGGTATAGTGGGTCCGGAGTAAACCCCCCCTTCTAATGAACCGATTTAGTTCATTTTTATATCTCACTTTTCTCTCTGTATTACCACTACGAATACCAAGTTTTGTTGAAATATAACAAATATTACGGCTGACATAGTCAAATTAGTGTTTTGGGTTCGGGGTAAACCCCCCCTTCCGGTGGACCGACTTTGGTGGTTAACGAACTCGTTCAATCGTTTGCTAATTGAATGCTATATACCAAGTTTCGTGACGAAAAAACAAAAACTCTGGCCGCTATCGTGTTAACAGACACATATATATATATGCATATATATATATATATATATAGATATATATAAATTTTAACGGGGGTCATTTTCGGTGTCTACTAGGTAGGATCGATAAAGATTTGAAGAAATTTTTCAAAAATTCCGTCATGAGTCCAACCTCAATAGCTACTTTCCTTCGGAGGAAAGTGCTAAAAAATAGGGATTTTAAAATGAAGGGCTTACTCCGAGGGTCTCTACTACTTCCTGCAGGTGTATCCATTATAAGCCTCGCAAATCACTAAACAATAACAAGCGGGACGTAAACACTGAATAACAGAGCAGAAACCGGGTGTAACAACTCCCTGAGAGTGTAGGTGGCGGGGTTGGAGAATGGGGGAAGGCCTTCCCCTCCTTGAGTGCAGGGTGGTGGGGGTAATCCTGTGTAGCACGACTCAGCGGTCGTACAATAGGTTTGCCTAAGGTTATCAGGTTTCCATAATAAATAATAATAATAATAGTTTATGGCTTGATGTTCCTGACACGTTTAATTTACAACTAAAATGTGGTGAATCTATTTTTTTTTGTTGTATTTTTATATATATTTTTATTTGAATAACAAATTAAAATACTTGATTCAATTTGCAAAAATAAGAATGAACATGTTAAATATTGCGGAAGTTGGAATGGTGATTTATAGGAATACCGTGAAGAAAAGAACTGGGTAGTGTGCATGCGTGGCGTCCACCCCAACACCCATCTCCACCATACCTTCATTTCCCCTCTACGACTTGGAGAAACAGACCTCATAACCTCGTGCAGTCTTGTTTACCTAAATTTTCTTTAACATGAGGGGAACTTTCTGTACACCTCTTATTTACATCCTGTAAATAAATGAATTTTTGGAGACCCGATGGCCGTGAGGGTTAAGGCGTGAGCACTTAACATTCCGTGCCAAAGGTCGTGGGTTCGATTCCCACTAGGGGTGGTGGCTTTTCTTTCAAAAAAAGAAAATGTATCATCCCTATCCTGGCTAGAAAAGGGTGATAACCTGTCCTAAAATTCGTAGTTAATAATAAATGGATGTTAAAATTTAAATAAATAAAGAATTGTTAATTGTGGAAGTTGCAATTGCAATTCAATTAGTCCTAATAAGGGGGTTAGTACAATTAAGATTTAATTGTTCATGTAGTTAATTTTTACCCTACTCTGGTAGATGTACATTGCCCTGTGGAAACCCGGCTTACATATATGCAGCATTCTGAGTAAACCCTTGATGGACCAAAATATATCTGCTTCAGAGGTAGGATCAAAAAATAAAGTAGCAAGGAAGGTAAAGTTTAAGCTCGATGAGCTCACCACCGTTCCTTATGTTGCAGAAGGATTGGGAAATATAAAGGAAGGTAGATGAGCAAAACTTCTTTAGCTTCTAGTATGCCAATAGTGATTACTGGGAAGAGAAACCCAACTGATCAGGAAAGATATTATGTCTATTAATTATTTGGAAGGATAAGTTTGAATATGTTTGCAACCTATTTTAACAGAATTGGAAATAGGCTGATAATTCCAAATGTGAGGGATGTTGGGGAAGTTCACCCAACAACTCCTTAAGGAGAGAATTTCAACATGGGTGAGAAGTAAGCTATGCGAGTATAAGTTTATACGATGAATGTTGTTGTTTTGGCAGCGGCTAGGTATAGGATTTCAGAGATATCAAAGTCAAAGTTAGACGAATTGTGGCAGAGAAGTAGAAGACAGAGAAAATAAGAATTTTTGGAAATTCTCATTCCAGTTGTTTAAAAGGAATCAGTGGTGATTGGGGGGGGGGGGTATAATATAAAGGGAAAATGGTAATATGAAATGCTTTTATGGATTGAAACAACAGTAATAATAGAGTTTATGTCATCTTGAAATTCTTCAGGATTGTCAGTATGGCATGTTTCTTATCCAGCCAAAGTTAATGGTTTCTTTTAAGTCAGCTGTGTGCTTATAATGAGTGATATATCAATTTTTTATCATATAATAATGGGATTCCTTTTTGTATGATCTCAATCACTATTGGCATCCCTAATAAAGTTGAAGGTGGGAAATAAAGTTTGTTTAAAATTGATTAGGGATCTGTGAATGAGGTCGTTCGGGCTTGCAAGTGATAGAATTCCAGAAAGGATTTGGCAAAATTGTTCCTGTACCATGTCTTTTTGAGGAGGAGGTTCTTTTGCTTCAGGATATTTACTTAAGCATACTTAGCCCATTGATTTATTTTCTATGCTCTTATCACTATTTTATAGTGTTGCTGATTATTATTAGACAGAGATATAGGATGGCAAATACATATCTCTTATCTTCCTAAACAAAAATTATTGATTCAATTGCAGGGTGTCTACTGCACGAAAAAGTCACGAAAAGCACGAAAATGTCACGAAATGAAAAATAGGGCACGAAAATCACGAAAAAGTCACGAATTTGGAAACGATGTCACGAAATTTTTCTATTCAAAGATTTCCCACCAAAGAGCTAAATTCAGGGAAGTTTCTGGAATTAATCTTTTTTCACTAAAACTGTGTACAATCCGATGGAGTGAAAACTCGCAGGTATTTGCTAGGGCTCATGCGATGATACCTGCCTTAAAGTTATGTATAGGAAATGCTATTGATGATCCTACAGTTGGTAAGAATTCTACAGTTGTGCAGAACCATGTTCCGGCGGACGGATTCTTCTGGTTAACGAAATTGGCCTTTCAAATTAACGATTATTGAACGAAATTATAACAAAATCAGACCATTTTTGAGCCGGTGGGAAAGGGAAAAGATTATATATATATATACATATATATATATATATATATATATATATATATATATATATATATATATATATATATATACGAGGGTGATCCAGAAAGTTGGTTACGTTTTGGTATAAAAAAAAAGACGAAGTACAAGACTCTTTTTTTTATTATATACATTTGAAAGTGGCTCTAAAATACTATTTTTCTATATAGTCGCCATGTAAATTAAGACAGCAGTGAACCAGTCTTGAAATACTAGTGTCATAGAATTCTGCGCCGAGACTTCACCCAGGTTCTCATGCCCTCCGGCAGTTCCGTGGAGTCATCAAAACGCTGCGTCGCAAGCCATTTATAAGGTGGATGTGGAAACACCTCTAACTTGAAAACATCCAGGACTTATCGAGTTCGATTGGCTCTATTTGGACGGGCGTTGTAAAGAAGCAACATTTTTTAGCTCAACTTTCCTCTGCGCTTGTTTTGAATTGATCTTCTTAACTTTTCCTAGGCTTCACAATACCTTGCAGAGTTTATTTTCGTGTCACGTTCTAAAAAATCAACAAGAAGGACTCTTTTCTTCTTCTTCTTCTTCTTCTTCCTCCTTGTGCCTTTCAGCGTTGAGGTGCCTCAGTCCATGCCAGCCACGCATCACGGTCCTTGGCCAGTGCCTTCACGGCATTCAGTCCGTGTCCTCTTTGCTACCCTAGCCTGGAGATGTGATCCATCCATGTTAACCTGGGTCTGCCAAGGGGGCCTCTCCAAGTTGGCGTAGCATCGAAAAACTTCCTGGGACCCCGACCTTCCTCCATTTGACAAAGGTGGCCAAACCATTTCAGCTGCCTCTTTTCAACCGCTTCTTTTACAGCTGAAACTCCCAGGTCCTCTCTTGTTCGCTGATTTCTGACCATGTCTCTTCTGGTTCGGCCACCCACTCTCCTCAGGTATCTTCTCATGCTGCAGAAATGAGATGAGACTCTTTTCCTGTCCAAACAAAAAAAAAAAAAAAAAAAAAACAGTCGCTATGATCTTCCTTGCAGATAATGTTTGCATGCATTTGCTTGGTTTTTAGGAGAATTTGTGTGCCCCCATTTTATAGACTACCATTTGGTTTCTCCTATAACAATTTGATCGAATAGTGAATCACCGGCCTTTTTTTTTTCAATTTTCTCATCGACTTTAGTGGCAATTTCATCGGTCACAATACTTGTCCGTCCACATCGTTCTTCATCGTGCACATTAGTGCGGCTTTTCTTAAACTAATGCCCTACTGGCTTTCCACCTTCAGTGATCACATCGTGCCCATAAACTTCACAGATTTGGCGATTAATCTCAATTGTTTTACTGTTCTTTGCCAACAAAAACCGTATCGCACTTCACAGGTCGCGGGATTTTCAATGGCAATTTGTCTCTGTTTACTTATTGTTTTCTTAATTGCATGTAATAGTAAAATTAGTATTTTAATAAAATAAGGTAAGAATAAAAATTGGTAATACTGTTTTCACATGGCGAACTGTGAGAAGATGGGGGGAAGACATTTCCGTTTAGGATACTTTCAGTTTCCCGTGGTCAAGTGGCTAGCGCCTTAGACTCATAAGCGTTTTAGTGCTGCAAAATTATTAGAAGGAAGAAAGATTCATCTTCATTTTTTTTTCTTGCATAGATTTATTAAAGAACTACTTCCTGCAGAAGATTCAGGTTGAGAAATTTTTCCTTTTTTTTTATTTAATTTTTCAAAGTTTGCCATAATCGTATTTTTCGCAATATTTGAAGTTCAATATCTCAAAAGGGCCTGAGTCGAAAATTATGAAATTTATACAGATAACTTTATGACATAAACTAGTGATATCAATTTGGTAACTGAGCCTCAACTGGTTCCAGAGTTATAGTGCATCAAAGTTGGGCTAAAATTATTTTAAATACTAGATAAATCCATTTATACTATGAATTGTCATTTAATGTTGTGTGCGTATAACGTAATTTTAGCCCAACTTTGATGCACTACAACTCTGAAACCAGTTGAGTCTCACTCACCAAATTGATATCATTTGTTTATGTCACAAAGAGGTCTTATCTGTATACATTTAATAGTTTTCGACTCAGACCCTTTTGAGATATTGCACTTCAAATATTGCGAAAAATACGATTATGGCAAACTTTGAAAAATTATATAATAAAAGTCCGACTTTCAGGAACTGCATCATCTTAGCGCGGTTCCGTTCTTATCCCTAGTCTAATTTGTAAAGGATAAAATAGAAGCAGTTATTATTTTGGTTCCGCCAGTCTTGAAAGGTCTTGATTTACGATCTTACCTCGAAGGGTCGGCTAACACTAGTAACGGTCCCGCTAGTTACAAGGTCTTGGAATCTTGGAACTCTATATTACTAACAATAAATTGTTTTTGTTATTTTACTAAACCAATTTTATTGTCAAATACATTATCCAACTATAAGCAATTAAAAAATAACAAGGAATAAAACAGACAAAAAGAACCGTTCGAATAAACGAAATCAATTACTTTAAAGTTTTAAGCACTTATTTCTCCGATTGACATCGCCTAATCAAAACTTTCTTTAGAACCTTTTTTGTAGAGCATTTAGTAAGCTTTCTAATGGTAATCTTACGTTTACCACGATTTTCAACCTTTTTCGAGATATTAAGGAAAGTATACAAAGTTACCAAAACTTTTTATGTCTGTTAATAAAATATTTTATTCTAACCCTTCCTTAACTCCAAACGTAACAAAAATTTCAAAATATTAGTTTTAATGAAAGTAGAACATGCAGAAAATGTTTCAACTGAAGCCCATGATTCTAAGTACCCAAACCAAAAAAGGTATTCAAAAACTATTTTTTTAATTTTCTCGAAAACGGTTAAAGCTATCGCCTTGAAAATGGTTTCATTCGTTTTCCTTTGCCAAGAAGCTTATAAAACGAGTACTTACAAGCATATGGACTCAAAATCGTAAGCGTTACGATTTTTTTTGCGCGAATTTCGCCCCAAACGCCATCTTCCAGTTGGCGGATTCTGCTGGTTAACGAACTTGACCTTTCAAATTAGACGAAAGATTTTTGTACCAAATTTCATCAAAATCTGACCATTTGTCTTCGACCTAGAGAGCGAACAGACAATATATATATATATATATATATATATATATATATATATATATATATATATATATACAAATTTGAACCACCATCAATTTCGGTCTCTAGTGGTTCTGAAACGCAAAATTTTCTAGTCGGCACTTCTGGATTGCGTCATGAGATCAACCTTATAAGCGGGGTTGCTCCCTATGGGGGGGGGGGGGAGGAACCGCGCTTAAACACAACGCAGGAACAAAAATCAAGAGCATATCGCTCTGATCATTTTAGCGTTTATTCTGTTTAGATATCTATGAAATTAAGAGAGTTAGATACATTTACGTAAAACTTGTTTTCGGACAAAAAGTAGTTAAAATGCCAACTTACAATGGCTGGCAAAAAAAAAAAAAAACAATGACCCAGAAAATTTTTTTCTGCAGGTTTGACCTCACCTAGTACAGGGGAATGACTGGTAAAGAAATTAGGAAAATCAAAAATATCGAGCAGCATGGTCTGGGTGATTTCTAATGGATTGACCCATGTACCAAATGCCATTATATTCAGAGAAGAAGATTTGAGACAAAATGACCCCAACTTCTTCTTCGTCTGAGTCTGACATATTAAGCTCACACGGCCAAGCCAAGGCTTTAAAAACAAACACATACAGCGCTAGATAAACATTCCATTTTTAATAAATCATAGGCGCAACTGATTTACTACTAGTCCTTTGCCAGTACACCCGTGTGCGGACAGAAGTTTTTTTTCAGTTGCAAACTGGTTTCACACGCAACTGGTTTGCGACGGATTCGCACTGTGTGCGCTGGGCCTTAATTGCCTAAATTATGTACATTCACAATAAATATTTATTTAGGAATTTATTTAGATATTTTGAATTCTGCTACCATTGTTTAATATTTTTGAGTAGTCATTCAAGAGTCATAGTGTCTTCACTTTTAGAATTAATGTAACTATCCTCTTTAACATATCGTCCCTGCCATGTCAAACTAACGAATATGCAAATCGGAGCAAAATAGGAACGAAGATATTTTAACCATTGAAGAAATAATATATTCAAAAATTCTATAAAGGGGTTAGAGTTGCGACAATTTGCGATAAGCCGTACTGCCCGCAATCCATAACATAATACCGAATCTAAAAACGAGATTTTGCATATTCGATATTTTGACATGGCAGGGACTATATGATGTATATTTCATACAGTTTTATTAATTGTTTTAAATGTATGTAAAATTTTGAGTTTATAGATATCACAGCAATCCTTTTAAGTTACAAATAATTTTAAGTTAAAGCATAAGGCTTTCTCTTTTTAAGTGAAATTATTTTCTTTTTAATGGGCACGAAATTTTCATTTCAAGTCACGAAAATGTCACGAAAAAGTCACGAAATTTACTTTCACTAAAGTAGTAGACACCCTGAATTGTCTACCTCATCGATAGATAAAATACATAATCCTAAGTAGGATAGAATTAAAATTGACATTATGGATATACATTAACATGAAATTGTTTCTATCTATGTTTACAGATTAAAATATATATTTATGTTAAAAGAACTTGTTTGTGTTCACAGGATTGAAATTAATTTCAACATAAACCACACAGTTGACACAGATCCTGTTGAGCCAGATATTGAGCCCACAATGGACAAACCAGAGCTTGGTGAAATGAAATCAAGGCCTACATTTGAAGTTGAAATCAGACGAAGTGGTAGAACACTTGGCTTCACATGTTCCACCGTCTCTCCTTCTCAACACCAAGGACAGCAAGATGAATCCTACAGTAAGTGTTACAGAAAATTTGATTCGAAGACATATCTTCAAATATTTATTACATTGTTAATTGTTATCAGAAGTGAATTTACAGTTTCATGACCTTTTAAGTTAATCTTATACATTGTAAATATGTGTGAGATGTGTCACTTGACTTTGCCTTAAACTATTGGGATAATAAATAATAGTTTATTTTGATTTTCATCACCACTTATTTTTACTTACAGTATTTGAGAGAGTTTGGCTTGTTTGGAAGTGTAGTTGTAAGAAGAAAGTTTGTTTAAAAAAAGAATAGTCCACTTGTTTGCAATTTGCCTCTAAGCAACAATACTAGACAATAAAACATTCAAAAATGTAGAATTATTGGATAATTTCAGATATTTATCTTTATCACAAGTATATTTGAACCAACTAATATTAATTTTTATTAATTATTTTCTTTCATTCTGTGAAAAAAGTATTTCTATTATAATGACTTTTTCTGACTGTTAAGAAATATTTGTCTTATCTGTATAATTTAGACCACTACTGTATATTGTGGTTCAGTAATATAATACTGATGGAATATAAAATATTCCTTTATTCTATTTTCCTATTGGCATTTTTTATACTTCAAAAACATTTTGGTTGTGCTGCTATTTAAAAATAAATATATGCTGTTTCTTGCTTAATTAATGTTTTTTTTAAATCTTGTTATATTTTTTCCAGATGATTTATTCATGATCGATGAAGTTGTTATGTATGACGGTGAATGGAAGGATTCCAATTACTCGGTTTCAGGAGAAGTTTTGGATGGGGTAAGGCTATTCCTGATTGTCTACCTCCTTACATAGGATTTTATTTTTATTATGTTAAGGTTTCTTCGAGCATTGAAAAGTTGGAAAATTCTGTTTTATTTCTGTATTTTTTATTTTAAATGTACTTTTAATTTGAACAAACCCTCCAGTGAACTAATGCAAATTTATTGAAGCAGTATATTTCTTTTGAATTGGTTTAAACGCATTCTTATTTTTATTACCTAGAAATATTAAAGATGGTTTATGGTTGGGGTTTGGCTGTTGTGTACAACTATAGCTCCTTTGTTTATTACATCTTAGATATTAGTATTATTTATTTATTTTTTTTTTTTTTTGCTGCATCTTGTTTTCATGTGCCACTGTGTTAAACTTTTTGCATGTGCCAATTTTTTTTTTTTTTTAGTGGTTTATACAGTTACATTTAGTCCCTCATTCATCTGAATATGGTTTGTTGAAACGTTTTTCCAACAGTATTTATTCAAGAATAAGTTTTATCTTTTTCCCAAAACAGTTAACGCGTTCACTGCCCACGCCCCGGGAGCCGGGGCCAGCTATACCTTCGCCGGGTGCCCTCGCCCCGGCTCCCGGGGCGTCCTCCTACCTCCTGTTTTATTGCTCTAGCACAGGCTGGACATCTCACAGAAGGGTTTAGATTGTTTCTATGTATTGGTAAGTCAACAAGTCTTGTAAAAATATCATTGGTTCCTGAAGAATTTACTTTTTTACGACAATTTCTTCAATATTTACGCGAGTATCCAATAACAATAAATTAAATGTGTAAAACCTTTTTATAATTATTCAGTAGAGTTAATTATTGTGAAACATTGTTCTTTAGATCCTAGAATGTCTGGACGTAGTGGAAAAAAACAACAGCGGTCATGGATTTTATTTAAGGTTGTCATTTTTTATAATATTTACATAAGAAAAAATTCTCTTCATAACAGTTATAACAGATCCCATTGCTTTAATTCTGGTTTAATTAAATGAATAATTATTCGTTTTAATGTCTTCTTTATAATATATTTCTCAGTTTACTAAAAATCGATTTACGGAAAGTGAAGCAACGTTGATTAGTCGGCTGAAAAGTGTCTCCTACTTTCGGGCAGACAAGTCAACGTAGCGCAACAGAAAGTAGTATCTCTTCTCCTGTTTCTTCAGATACGAAATTATGAGTATTTATGTCATTAAATTATAAAAATGGAAGAAAGAATTTAGAAAAATACTAATAAAATATTCTGATACGATTTTCGGGCATCACCCTAAAAACGAAAAGTTCAGAAAAAGGTATTTTACTTTTTTTTTATTGAATGTTCAGAAGTCATTTTATATTTTTAGAGTAATGAAAACCGCTTTATTTTCAGGAAATCCATGACATAATTTTCAATGCCTCTGATGACGATTTAGAAATCGATTCGTAAATTAGAAATAGAAAAAATTGATATTGCAATTTCGTAACTATAAGTAAGAATTGTTAGTATAAGTATAGGAATCAATAATTAGAATAGTATGTTAGTTAGTAAGATATTAGGAGCAGAAGGTGGATAATGAATAATAGTTATAGGTTTTATTAATAAATTAGGAAAATTGATAATAAATAAAATAAAATAATAATGCAAAATAAATTACACCTACATTGCGTGTTTATTTATACAATAAAAGTATATTGTATTAACCCTTTCCGTGCTATAAACGAATATATTCGTTCTCTAAAAAAATGCTCTGAGTGCGAAGCACGAATATATTCGTGCAGCCGGGACATTCCTCAGAGTGCGACATACGAATATATTCGTTTTCATATTCTTTGTATAATCTCTGCTTCCAGAAAGCCCAGAGATCTCTTGTATCACGCTGTGCAACTAGTCTAGTTACTTAGCTATCCGTTAGATAGCAGAAGAATGTCTTTATGTGTGTTTTTCCCGGTTTTATTGTGAGTGGAAGCTAACTTTATCTCGAGCGGAGTGTCCTAGACCACCTGAAAGGTCCATTATCACCAATTCAGACTGTACCAAGGCGGCTACCTGCAGGGGTTGGGTTGTTATTTCTACTGTTTGCAGACACTTTACTAAAATTTGCTAAACCTTTTCCCACCTTTAGGCTAAATTAGGTGTGGGGAAATATGACCCTAACAAATATTTCTCAGTACTAGTTTTGGTTTATTATTTATTTTTATATTTATATGTTTATTATTAATATTTTTGTTATATACCTACTATTTATTTCTAATTCATTACTTTATTATTATATTACTATTTACTAATTAATAGTAATTAATATACTACTTATTTTTTTTATTATTATTTTTTTACGGCGCATCTACATGTAGGTCATTAGCGCCTATACTACTTATTATAAATAAATTTGTTTTTAAAATAAATACAAAACACAAATTTTAAAAAAGTGTTGTTTTTTTCCAGCAAGTAATTATTGGACGTAACCAGTTTTATGAGTTGCATATAAAAATAAAATGATTAGTTTTTAGTAAAAAAAGACCCAGTTATTTACTAAATAATTACTTATTGTACATAACTGTACAGATTGTAAATTATCAATAAAGATCAATCAATATTTTAAAAAAATTACTAAATAAATTGAAGAATCATAACAATGATATAAATCATAAAATGGGTAAAATGAAGAGAAGAGAAAGTGTTTTCATGAATATTTTGATAAAAGGGTGCATTCATACTAACAAGGCTAATAGTGCTAAATTTAAAACTAAAATATTTCGGAAACAATTGAAATATTATTTTAGAAACTGTTTATTTATTAATTTTAATAAGAAACTTGTTATAATAATTGAAAAGGTCACACTAAAGTACACACAATTAATGAAATTAGCATCTTAAATTACAACAAAACAAGCAATTTTGCATGTCACCTGTTATATATCTACGTAATAAGAGCGACCCAAGGCGGGAGCTCTGACTGAGTATAGTCTTGTTCCAAACCAAAGTCGCACGCGGAGGGTGGAAAATAGGCTAGCACTGGGGGTAGGATCGGCTCTCAAAGCTCGTAGCACCCGGCGGTCGGTCCCTCTCAGATCCGCTAGCATTCTAAGGGTTAACTTGGGCATGAGTATAATATCACTTTATTGGTATTTGTACAATAGATTTCCCAACAAAGACAATGATACGAACCATTTCAGGTAACTGTGTGAGACTCGAGTTGGTGCCCACGCCCCGGCCCCCGGGGCGTGCTTCAAACCGGATGTTAGCGTCATTAGAAATGCATTTTAACTCATTATGCTTTATACTATTAGCTATTTATTAATGAAAATAAGAAAAAAAGTAGTTGGCTCCTGAGGAAGTTTTAAAATTTTGTTGGGCAGTGAATGTGTTAACAGTATTCCTTAATTTATAAGACACCTTCTCAGTTATTCTTAATGCAGTTAAAATAAGCCACAAATCTCAATGTAGTTTATAAAAGAATGTGTTATTCACATTAGAGATGAAGTGAGATAAACATTTTTCATGATAATGATGAGAAATATTTCACCGTTATAATTTGCAGAACTGTGATTTTTCCTTGCATCAGTGGTTTGGACCAATATTTCCTGCATCACCAAAATAGTCCCTTAAACCTAGAGCTTTTGGTAGAGAGTTTCCCTTGCTACAAAATCTCGATCCTTTTATTGCAAAATCCATTTTCAATTTTATGTAAAGCTAAATACTGGCAATAAGTAAATATCAATGTATGTGTTTGTATATATGTATATATTCGATCCTGTTTCTTCAAAATGTGCTAATATTTCTCTTTATCAGAGATATACAATTCATAATGATTCTGGTTCTTCTTACAACTTAAATTATCGAAAAAGTAAAAAAATCTAGAACAACAACGATCAACTTTAGATTTTCCTGTTGATTGAAAAATAGAATATTCTCAATTTGTTGGGATTTTTCAGATTGAAGGACAAAGACATCTTTTTGTCTAATCGATTTTTGTCTTTGAAGAATTGTTTGATTTTTTCTAACCATCCAACATTTTCCTTTATATTTAAAATTGGTAGATCTGTGCTTGCAATTGTCTTATGACTTTCTTCCTTACTTACAGGATATTACTTTCTTATATAGGTAATGTCCAAATTTATCAGCCTTTTGAAATAAATAATTAGGGAAACAAATTAAAATTTTTAATAATTATTAAAATAAAGAATATTAATTCAAGTTTTCAGGTTGTTGTTATATGTTAATCCACAGTAATAAGAATGATAGCAAAACATCTTCCAGCAATGAAATAAAAAATATGGAACAAAAGGAAGATATTTTTCCAATTTTTTTTTTTTTTTTTTTTTTTTTTTTATAAAGATTTTATTAGCATATGTTCTTTATGTTTTTCAGACGCTTTATGACCTCTTCATGAATCTTTTAGAAGATAAAGGAATCACCAATGATTTCGTTGATAAGCTCATCGAATTCTCCACAGCTTATGAGCATGATAGCTATGTTCGCATGCTGGAAGACATCCAGAGGTTCGTCACTCCAAAGTAGTCCCTCATTACTCACTATTCTACGAATCAAAATACCCTTTCTCAGGAGGATTAATCACATTCAGATCCTCAAACTACTATAGTTCACAAATTGTAATTTATGTCCTTTCTTTTTATTTTTACATGTGTTTTCTTTCACTTGGTAAATGAAAAAGTATCGAAAGAAACAAAAAATTGTTGTATTCTGAAGAGTAGTATAGTTGTTTTGTTAAATATTAGTTTATGTCAATTGCTTACTTTATGTACAGATAAGTTTTATATTAAATGGTTTTCATTTCCTATTACCTTTCTTTTTTTTAACCTTTCAATAATTCCTTCCTATAAAATAATGTTTGTAACAAGAAACAATTTTTTTTTTTTTTTAAACTTTTATAAAAATAGCTTATTTATACTCTGCAATTGTGTTTTTAAAGCCTAAATATAACACCAGATAAAAGTTTACAGGACAAGGGGTTAAGAACTTTGGCATACACAGCAGATATTTTCCAGGTAGATAATTTTTCCATATTAAAAAAAAAAAACCTTAAGAGGCAACGAATAGAACCTGATGTGCTGTTAAGAAAAAAGAAAAGACGAGAAAAATGAGTTTTCAAGTCTAAAATACAAATTTTCATTCCTCCAAGACAGAGTTGCGCAAAAATTAATTGTAGAAACAGTTGACGATAAACTATTCAATCGTCATTTAACTATCTTAAAATTATTATGTCAGTCAATTAGTTTGCGGCCTTAAAAGCTTGCATAAGATTTGCTACGACTCACTACTAGACCAAAAAGATTTTGAACCTTTCGACACTTACCTTTGTCTGACTAAAGCATTAGTCAGTCTGTCTTCAATTTTCATTCACACATATTAGTACACATTGACATTGAAGATTGACAATTTTCACTTATTTCATGCCCCACAAAATTGATTACCGTTGAAGAAGTTAAATTCTAAACTAAATGAACTTTCTAATTTCTTTACATCAAAACCAGTCTTTCTACAGCAATGAAATTTAAAAGCTACCTGTAAGATCGTAAGAAATTGTAAGTAGTGAATTGCAGTATTACGAAACTAAGTAGTGAATTGCAGTATATCATTGATTAAATTGTGTTTTATTTTCACTATTTAAAAATTTCCCAGAAGGCCCGCCCTATATGATTAAAACAAAGTCTGGCAAACACTTTCCTTAGGCACTTTGCGTGTTCTTCTACATTTTGACTGAAGAAAAGGTCATCCATATACCCCCGGCAGAAACTTCTTTGAGGCCCGTAAGAAATTTGTCCACCAACCTCTGAAAGGTGGCTGATGCATTCATGAGGTTGAACGGTATACTTGTAAACTAATAATCCCATTTTCTTCTCCCTTGGGTGCTTCTTGATCTCTTTGTACCCAGATTTCAGATCAAACGTACTAAAAACTGTCATGCCGCTGAGTCTGTCAAGCATATCGTCCAACCTGATCAAGGAGTATCTTTTCTCTTTAGTAACTTCATTAAGTTTGCAGTAATCACAAAGGGCTCTTATACCTGAGGAGCTAGGCACTAAAATTTCTTGCTCTAGGAGATTCCTTATTTCTTCGGAAACAGATTCCTTAAATGCCTTTGGCAATAGGCCTTGTGGGTATCTGCGCTCCTTAGTACATACTGTACGGTTTTCTTTCAATTATTTTGTGTCTGAATTGTCCCATCACGCTGAGTGGCTGACCCACATGGTGATATATATCTTTGTACTCCTTGGCCAATTCATGAAATCTGTCTTCCATCGGTCCTTCTTCATTCTGACTTTCCCTTTCAGAAATATCAAGGCATCACCACCGTACCATTGCCTCAGTAATTATCGGCAACCCAAATACAGTTCAACAGTGAATAAAAAAAACATTTTAGATTTGTTGCATGCAAACCCACATCTGAGAGCCGAGTATATACCTCGGTGTATCACATGGAAGTATGGTTACCCATTTAAGAGACTCAGGGTACAAAAGCATAGAAGACGTATGGATATTGCAAAAATGTTACCAATTGGAACCTTGTTTGGTTCAAACTTAGCGACCGACAGCACCACTTGGATGTATTTATCAAATACTGTGAGCAACTCAACTGGTTAAGAAAAAATATCACACAGCAGTGCCCGGAATTGGTCAACAGACAAGGTGTAAGTTTTCTGCATGACATCGCTAGGCCATACATGCCTTTACGCTCTTGGGAGAAGTTGGAGTTTGCCAGAATTTTTTGCCACACCCTCCTTTATAGTCCTTACCTTGCACCATCAGGTTACCACCTTTTTAGTTCTGTGAAATGTTATTTAGCAGGACAATATTTTTCAAACATGGATGTCATCAAACAGTACCTGGATTGTTTTTTTTGAGATGCCCAAGTCTTTCTGGGAGAAGGCATCTTCGATCTCCTAATTCGTTGGCAGAAAGTGATTGAGTGCATACATCAATTCAAATTAATTCAGGTTTGTACATAATTAAGTAAAATTTCAAAAAACTGCACGGACATTCTGAATGACCCAATAAAATCTTTTAACTGAATGGCTTATTTCTGTTTCCTTTAGCTCAGGCCATGGGTCAGAGAGATGATGGCTTAACCCTTAGCTTACGACTGGTAGTGCGGGCTGGCCGACCCTGTAGTCTGGCAATCTCTCTACCTAGTTACGAAGCTATTCTCCCCCTCCTCTCTAAGCTTGTGAAAACGTTCATATAAATTCCTCCCTTAACATTTCTATTGTAGGGAAACTTTATTTTATTATTTATTTACATTTTCTTTTAGCTCTAAATATTTAGGTTGAATTATATAATTAGATGCTCCAATCAATTTTTTTATAGTCTATACTTTTTAGTATGAAAAATATTTTTTTTTTATGATTTAGCTACTAATCAACAAAGCTAAATAAATAAATAGCCTCTTTTATATTAAAACAAAGCAATTATCCATCCTCCTTTTCTATTTGGATTGAGTTGGATCTAACATTAGCGATGTTAATTTTTACGAGCCCGACCCAGGTATCCATAATCCGTAGATCTCTCGACACAAATAATTAATTCTCCCGATGACTAGCGGCAGCTCTTGACTGCTGTAAAAGTCCTTTGTTCTAGGGGCACGGCAAGTCTTCTACACAAGTCTTTAGTAAGGAAAGGGTTAATTCTCTGAGACCTAGATCCAGTCAATTTTTTCATTAAAAAAGAAAATAAGCTTTTGCTTTTTCAGTGACTAATAAGTAGAAGCCACACACAATCTATATAGCAGCATCTATTCAACAAAACTTGGTAAAATTTTTTACTGTTGTATTACTATAGAACAACATTCGTAATAATCAATAATATGAGGGTATACAACATGATTTCTGACCTGCTGGAAAATCAAGTCAATCCATATTAATAGGCATCATAAGGCATGCAATTATAGCTGACCTGTTCTGATCGATTTGAAAGGGTACACTGTGTCACTGATAAGTGTTTTAACCAAAGGGCCGACATAGTTGTTATAAACTACAAAGCTTCTACAGGTACTATATAGGAACCAATGATATGTTTCGAGATAGATGTAGACAAAGTAATCAATGAGAAAAAAACAAAACAATAAATACATGAGAACTGCAACTCATGTTTATAACAAAAAATGGGAAATAATTGGGCTCATAGTTGGAGTTTGTAGCACAATGCACTTGCCAAGAGATTCAAGCTTAAAACTTAGGTCCTGTTACAAATTAGTAAATCCATTCATAAGGGCAAGAAAAGAAATAAGAAAATCTTTAATTCCTTCTGTTCATGTTTCACATATGAATGGTGTCCCTTCTTGGGGAGGAGAACCTTCCATTAGTTGCAGTTCAATCTTGGATTTCATTTTTCAGCATATTTTCCTAAAGAGACACCGTTTGGTTGTGAAACATGAAGGGAAGTGAATATATAAATAATGCCTATTTTGCCAATTCCTAAATCTGAGTACAGGGTATTTAATTTGTAACGGACAAGATTATACAAAGAGTTCATGCATAAGGTCTACGATAGGAATGTTTAGTCTCCCAAACCTGTGAAATAGAAACTTGAGTATTCAGCCAGAGCAGGATCACTCCTCACTAGATATGTTGTAGAAATAAATTTTCTCACCACATCATTACAAAAGTATTTATTTCTTCCAAAAAAAAAGAATGTTACTTAGTCTTACAGTATTATAAAATTAGAAGAAAAAATAAAATGTATTACAATTGTAATAAAGATACAACACCCAGAAAAATTTAACCTTCTATGTTTTGTAAAAAAGTTTAGTGAACAATATAGAGGATTAATTAAAATTGAGAATTATTCACAAAATAAAATAATTACGTAAATGTTATCAATCAAAGAGGATATTTTCAACTCTAAAAGTAGAAATTATGAGAGGCATTAAAAACATGAACATTTTGTGAAAAAGAATTGAGTAACTGCTGTCAGATATCATAACCAAAGGTTCATTGGATCCAGATAAAAAAAAGTAGGTATTGTAGATGTTTACCTATAAGAGACTACAATTTCTTGAAACAATATAACAGTTTCAGTTCAATAATAAAAGTAAACAGTAATTAAAAAGTGATGTCATCTATCTTTGGCTTGTATCCCTTGGTCTATATGTGATTCCTCTACTTTTCATTTCTCTGATAACACTCTGGGGCAATCTTCCAGCAACTGAGATAGCATATATTCCTCTATTAAACCTACCTGAAAAATAAATACTTTTATATATTTCACATTACTTAAAATTTGTAAACGTTTTATCACAGGCATATATAGGTAATAATTTCGGGGGGGGGGCTGGGAGAATTTAGGGGGTATGGTATACTAACAATCTAGAACTTGGAATAGTATACAACTAGAACGCTATTACACCCACAAAACATTATTTTTTCTGAATAAATTGATCGAATTTAATTTATTTTTAAGGTTTTTTGACAACTTTTTATGGATGAAATCAAAATTTCGGGGGCTTATATACGCCCAAGGCGTTTTAGAATCTGCCTTAGGACAAGAAAAACACATGTAATAATTATATACAGCTGCTGCTCGAAAACAAAGAAGAAAATTATTGAAACTAGATTATTATACCCACTAGATAATATCTACCCCCCATGATATTCTTCTCGTTACTAAATACAATATTCGTTACAAAAAAAAAAAAAAAAAAAGAAAAAAAAATTAGCAGTCCGTTCAATACAGAATCGGTTTTATTGAAATTAAAATTCTGGGTAATCATTAACCCCCAGTAAAGAAATCAATTCCGATTAAAACATCGCTTCTAAGAACTCGGGAGACTTCTTTTTCAGGCGAAATCTTTGTAAAAATAAATGATCATATCAAAATCAAGTTGTTAAAAAATGAATGCACAGCTATTTTTAATACAACTAATAATGCCAAAAGAAAAATTCTCGTGCTCGTACTCGTACATTTACATTTCCTATTTACAAACGTTAAAGAGAGATTTGCCTGCTGTCAGAGTGAAATCTTTGTGCGGGCAACATTGCTTAATGGCGGGAAATCGGTATTCGGCAGAGCTCCACTCTCCAAGAGGAAAAGTACGTATTATTAGTTCATTATTGCACTTTAACCGTTCTTTTAAACAATGATTGTTTTCTCGCGATTTTGTGGTTGTGTCCCCGTTTTAAGAGTGATTCGGGTTTCCAGTATCTTCCTAACAGAGGTGAGTAAACTAGCTCGCTAACTTCCAATTCTCATCCTTGGGTATCAATATATTTTATGACTACACATCAATCATTGTTCGGCGTTAATTAAATTTACCTTAATGATGTACGTTTATACTATGAAGAAAGGTACATTATTTTATATTTTGAGAAAAGCAATGCATCTTTGTTTAATGAAGTCAGATTTGGATTTTGGGAGTGTCGAGTAAAGAAGGAAAATTTTCACTCGGGAATTTCGGGATTAGGTTAATTTTTATTGTTGAATATTTAATAGACATTTTATAATTACTTAATCAAATGTCACGGTGTATTATATATTGATTTTAATAATGAAATCATTGGTTGCAATTTGGCCAGAAATACTTAACACTAAAAACAATTTTTTTTTTTTTTTTTTTTTTTTTTTTTTTACGGCGCACCGACGTTTGGGCAAGTAGCGCCGACATCCATGGTGCAGCAGGAAATTATCGCAAGGGGTCCTGAAGTGAGAAAAATCCCTGCTGCCAGTGGGACTCAAACCCACCATCTCCCGCATGAAAGAAAACAATTTTATTATTATTTTTTTTTTTTATATTGTATACGCGCTAGGAATCCTGCATCCACATATATAAAGTGAAACTTTAATGAGGATACTTCTCAAAGGCTTTAGGAGGAGGAAGTTTGTATCATATTTACCAGTATTTTTGAGGAACCATAAATCTCCTCATAGGATTGATTGGTATGTTGTGTGCTAGGGATGGGCGGTAGTGAATAGTTACTATCGATAAATTTTTTACTTTTTTTTATAATTTAAGTTCTCATCATCTGGAGGGCTTTGGTATTAAATACTGAAAAGGAAACGTCTGGTGAATACAACCACCAAACTATTTTAGTTGTGCTCAAGGAGCACAACTAAAATAGTTTGAAATAATAGCACTTTTTTGGGCCACTTGATATTATATTCTTTGGAAATGCTTTTTATAAATTTAAATAAATTCATTTTTCGTTTTAAACCTTTGTGTAATCTTATAAATATACCTAATCCTGCAAGTAATAGATAATTAAATTCAATAACATTAAATTCTTTATAGCACAGGTATGTAAGGAATAGGGAAAGCCACTATCGAATAACTATCGATAGTATTGATATAGTTTAACCGATAGTATCGGCCAATCGATAGTGCTGAACTATTGACTATCGCCCATCCCTTCTGTGTGCTTTAGTAACCCATTGCAAATTGGCAACATAAAATGATGTACAATATAAATCTGAAACTCCTGCACAAAATTTTTGAATCAAAAAGTGTGATTTGAGCTCGTATATGTTCAAAGTATTTCAATCAAATATTAGTTTTAAGGGGGGAAATTATTCTTGAATTTGGTCTAATTTCAGACTTTTGGAAGTTTCCACCCTAAACTAACTCTGGGATGAAGGGAAAGACAGAAAATACACAACCCTCCTTGTTTGCATTCTGGGTTCAAATTTATTTCAAGATCACCTAAATATAGAATACCCTGGATTACATGAAAATATTTATAATTCAACATTTCCTCTTAAAATATTCATATAATTGCTTTTAAACAAGACCATACCATCTCTACAAAATAAATGTTTAGGAACAGCAAGTGGCTTAGTAATTAAATCGGCATACATTTGTCCAGTACACAAATACTTAATTACAATAAAACCTTTATTGTCTAACTTGCTAATAAAATGAAATTTTGCATCTATATTTTTAGTTCTACATGGAAAAACGGGATTGTAAACTAGCTTTAGTTTTTTTCCTATCCTTATAAATATGTATTATAATATGAACATTACTACATGCTGTTGGCATTATAAAAGGGTGGTAACCTATATATAGCCCGGCGATAATAGCCCAGACATTGATACACCGTAAAACATAAATATAAATAAATAAATATATATATATATATATATATATATTTGGATGGAACTGCATTTTTCTCCATCGGTGGTACTCCTCACTTCTTCCTGGAATATTTCGATGGGTTAATCTCCATCTTCGTCAGCCAGGTCATTGTTGTTTCTTCCTCAGTGGTTGCCATTAAAAAGTGAGGAGGAGTACCACCACTGGAGAAAAATGCTGTTCCATCCAAAAATATCATCCCCGTGACGAAAAATAACATCAAACACACATGTATATATATATATATATATATATATATATATATATATATATTATTTATTCTTGTAGATGACCCAAAATATCTAAATTCTTTTTGATCTTAGGAAGCGTGGGGTCGTTAAAGCAGTCTTCCTGTCTTCATACTACTTTATTTAATAGGCCCGACATGTTTCGTGCATACTTTTGCAACTCTTCAGGGGCACTTTTTGCTAGGAAGTCCTCTCGTTACCATGAACTCCCTCTAGTGTCTGGCTAAATACTAATACCAAATAAAGCGTAAACTCTATGAGGGAAAAAATCACAGTCCATTTCTAGTAATTCAAGGTCTGCCATCGTAGTTGAAATTAACCGCAATTTAAAATAATACTATGAAATAGATTCAGTAAAATAACAGCTGTTCTGTTATCGTCCTAACAACGCAAGCTGCCTAGGCTTGCCTGCTCTAACCAAGTAAAACTTCAAACCCCTTTAAAAATATTTAAAAATTCGAATATCAAAAAATCCTTTCTTAGGGAGTGGTTTCATGCTAAAGGGAGTGTCCATGCAAAATTTCAAAATTTTCTGCCAAGTGGTTTGAGCTGGGCGATGATAGGTCAATGAGTGAGTGGTATTTGACAAATATATAGTAGATGTTCTACTACAGATATTTCACAACCTGATTCAGCAACCAAAGAGAGTTTATATAAAGGCAACTTACTCCAGCTGCCATGCTTCCACTGAATCTAAATACAATGAATTTGTGAAAAATGAACTGTCTTCTCCTTATAATCAGTGTCTAATCATTCACTGTTTTGTCCTGGGTCCTTAACCTCTCGAAGGAGGCCTATTCACAGAGTTTTGGAAGCTGTCACCTTAAAGTAATCGTGAGAAAAAGGGAACAACAGAAAAGACACAACTGTCTGGCATTCTCGATTCAACTGTATTTGAACAACAATAAGGTTGAATATAGAAGGCACTGGATTACAAGAAACTATTTATAGTTTAACTGACCTCTTCTTGAGACAACCCCATTTCTTAAATTGCAATATTTGACAATATAATATCAATCATTCACCTTGAGGAGCATATGTATGTACGTTTATTTATAAATGTAACCACATACACACATATGACCTGGCTAGAATGAAATAGTTTAAATCACTTAAGGAAGTTTTTAGTAATTAACGTTTTTATGATACAACTAGTTAAAAAAAGGTCTGCTTTTTACACTATCATTCATTTTTCATAAATAATCTTATCAGGCTCTATTATTTAGAGTGATTTACACCACTGTCTTTCTGTTCTTTACATACATACACATTCTCATTATATATATATATATATATATATATATATATATATATATATATATATATATATATATATATATATATTAATATTATATATTTAATGAGATTGTGTATGTTTGTGACAATATCTAAAAATCTAAATTTTAGAAACAGTTACAACATAACAGGATGTGATATTTTTAAAAAATTAGATAATATATGCATTTGTTTTTCCAGCAGGATCTGCATGAAGAACTTTCTCAGGAAGGCAGCAATTTAAGGTAAGCTGCTAATCCCAATCTAATGTTCTGATTTTGAAAATTTTGAGAAAATTTCTGTCATAGAAGTTTTGTTACATGAAAACAAAAACTATGGGCATATTTACATTTTGGCTTAAAGACCAAAAAAACCTCTCAGTCTTCATGGACCAATTTTACTGATTTACAGAATACAGCTACCACATCATCAGTTTTAAATGTAAAATGGCATATTTTATTGTTAAAAAAATGATCAGCGTAAGGGATATATTTATATTAGAGATTTGTGAGGGTAGAAACCCCAATTCCTAATGGGCCTATGTTGATGATTAGCCAGTCAACAAATACTTAAACAGGTTGGATTATATATATATATATATATATATATATATATATATATATATATATATATATATATATCCCATAGCAGAACTACTGGTGACAATGCGATGTTGTCCCAGAAAAACGACAAGGGCTGCAGAAAGATTAGCCTGACCGACCATTTGTTTTTTAATAGTGACTGCAGAAAAAGTCAATAAAGTTATTTTTTTGCAGAATGATTGTCTGTAGAAAGTAAAAAAAACTATTTCTACAGTATTATTAAATTTACTTTAATTATATTTCAAGCACTTATTTATTTCCGATTATTCTTCAAGATTATCTTGGTTGCAGTTCATATTACACGCAACTTGAACCGCATGGGACTGCAGACAATTTTTGCGTTTTTCAAACTCCGTTGCAGAAAGATTAAAAAGGTTCTGCTTTGGTATATGTATATGTATATGTATATGTATATATATATATATATATATATATATATATATATATATATATATATATACACACTCCTCGTAAAAAAAAATGCAACACCCTAAAATTTATTGATTACACAAGTTTTTAATTGAAATAAAAAATATTATGTTGATGTTTCTAATCAGACAAATACATAGGAGGAGAAAAACAACAATTTCATTTGAATTCCAGCACTTCTTCTTATCTTTAATCCTATTGTTTATAAACAGCACTAATTCCATAGTCATTCTTATCGACTTAACGATGCAAAAAAAAATTACTAGGGCTCAGTATCAGTGTTAATTTCATCAAGTACACATTATTTTAGAATTCGTTAGTAATTATGGCACGGTTAGATAGAGATGACACAATTAGGGCAGTGACGATGCACCAAGATGGCCGTAGCACACGTTACATTGCTAATTGACTTGGGGTCCACTTTTCAACTGTCGCACGGGCCTTGAAACGATTCAGAGAGACAGGAGGATACGCAAGAAGACCTGGATCGGGCCGACCACGGGTCACATCAGCGGAAGACGACCGTTTTATCCGGCTCCAGACTCTCAGAAATCGGCTAATAACAGCAAACGACTTTAGAAACTTGGTCGCTGGTGTCCGAAACTTACATGTTTCGGTATCAACAGTTACGAGACGAGTGAGGAATAGTGGACTGAGGGCATGAAGGCCCATGGTTGGACCACTTCTCTCCAGAGAGCACCGAAGAGCCCACCTTAGGTTTGCCCAGGAGCACCGAGATTGGACTGTCGATGACTGGAGACGAGTCCTGTTCACCGATGAGACCAGAGTGGCGCTAAACTCTCCTGATGGTCGCAGAAGAGTGTGGAGGAGGCCAGGTGAGCGATACAACCAATGTCGTTTAGTCGGAAGGGAGCCTTATGGTGGAGGCTCCGTGATGTTCTGGGGTGGCATCTCATGGGAGGCTCGCACGGAGTTAGTTTCAATTCACAGGGGCCCTTTGACTGCACAAAGATACGTGGCAGACATTTTGGAGGACCATGTCATGCCATATATGCCATTTATTGGTGAAAATGCATTTCTTATGCATGATAATGCAAGGCCACATGTTGCCCGTATTGTTAGGAACTACCTAAACGAAGTCAATATCGACACATTGCAATGGCCAGCGCGGAGTCCTGACCTAAATTGCATAGAACATTTATGGGACAGACTAAAAAGAAGTGTTCGAGCCAGGGAACCAGCACCATTCAACCTCAGGGAGCTTGAGGCTACCGTTTTGGAAGAGTGGGGGGAAAGATTACCTCAGGAGGCCGTCCAGGACTTGATCAGGAGCATGCCCACACGTATGGAGGCTGTCGTTCGAGCAAGAGGTGGCAACACTGGTTATTAGTGTAAGAATAGTCAATTTAATTTAAAAAAGTCTTGACTCGCAGGAACTGCGTCATCTTAGCGCGGTTACGTACATCTCGAAGAAATGAAATAGATTAGCATCACAAATCACAGGAAACTGAAAGTAGCCAACTTACACAGAAGCGGATAATTCTTTATCTGTATAAGTCAATACAATTATCTACTGAAAACGTACTTACTCTTCGACTACTGCTGAGAAGGCTCTATTCTAAACAACCAAAAATTCGTTGTCATTTTAAGTATGTTGTTTTACTAGCAAATTCGTTTTACTGTTATAATAAACTGTAAATATGTGCTTCAGTAATGATAACTTCAGTTGGAGGCTATGAGGAAGGTTATATAGATAGGAGAATTCAAAACAAACCTATGTACAGTGAAACCTCCCTACAGCGGACACCTCTATTAACGGACATTTTCTCGCAGTCCCGAATTTTTCTATAGGTAAAATAAACCTCTATATTGCGGACACCTCTGTACAACGGACACGGAGAGAGAAACCTGATTTTTTACCTCCTTACTACGGACAAGTACAGCTAATGTAAGTTATCGAAGCGTTCCTATCGGTGTAGGTTTCCAGTAAAATGCGTTAACTATAACAAACTCTTTGTAAGAATAAGATATATACATAGAATAGTGACTAGAATATCTTCCTAGGAATTTCACAACAGGAACCCCTTCCTTTTCAGGAGAAGCATATGATTTTCCCGCAGGCAGATTACTATTGTTTTGCCTACGAGGTATCACGGTTCCGGGAATATTCCAAAACTCTCATTCCGTTCACATTCCCTCTCTTCAATTTTCAGTTGGGTTTTAGCTCTTGTTGAGTAAATATCGTGCTTTCTCTTCAATATGTCTAATCGGAAATCTCTGACACTTAAAGAACAAATTGACGTGATAACATTTTCTAATCGCGAAAAATGTGGTGTGTGTAAAGTTGCCGAGTTTTTTAAGATAGGAAAAACACAAGCAGCAGAAATATTGAAAAAGAAAGACGAAATTTTGCAAAAATGGACGGAAAATTGTGACAAACATGTTGTCCAAGAACTAAGATCTGGAAACGGATTTACAATCGATCTAGCTACACTGGACTGGTTTAAAAGAGTGCATGTTCAAAACATTCCCATATCAGGTCCTATGATCCAGACAAAAGCGCTAGAGATAGCTGGACAGTTGGGCTATTCTGAATTTAAGGCTTCCAATGGGTGACTGGAAAAATTTCGTTGCAGGCACAAAATTTCATTTAGAGCCATTTGTGGAGAATCGGTATCGGTGAATGCGGAAACAGTTACACAGTAGGAATCCAAGCTACCCTCATTACTCTTTGGATATACGCCTGAAAATATGTTTAATTATTATTATTTTTTTTTTTTTAGTTTATACTTATTGAACTTCTTTCTATATACTTAAAAAAAACTTTTGATAAGTAATTTTTAAATGGTTAATTAAAACATGAATTAAATGTACACATTCGGTACGTATCCATCTCGACCATCCCCTCTGTACAGCGGACACCTCTCTATAGTGGACAACTTTGGTTCTCCCAGAGGTGTCCACTATAGGGAGGTTTCACTGTATAAGCCATCATGATATTGGCCTCAGCCATCTTGATTACCACAGCCTATCCAAACTTATTATCAATACCTTTTATAGTTTCTAAGCTTCTTTTAATACAATACTAATTTTACTGATAAATTCAATTTAAAACAAAAAACAAGCAATTAATAAGTGGAATAAATAAAGAGGAAACCCCTTTCAAAACAAACACTTTTTCAGTTTTAAGCGCTTATATCTCTGATTGACGTTGCCCCATCGAATATTTCTTCAGAATCTTTTTTGTAGAGAATTTAGTAAGCATTCGAATGGTTACCTTCCACATACCATGATTTCCCAACCGTTATCCAGATATTTACGAAAAATGTATGAAGATCCGAAAACTTTTCATGTCTATTAATAAAATATTTTTTTTCGCATACTTCCTTAACTCCAAATATAACCTAAATTTAAACATATTAGATGGGATTAATTTCCAAGATGTAGAAAATATTTCAATTGAATCCCACGATTCTAAGTACCCACAAAAAAATAATGACTTACAAAAACATTTATTCCACTTTTCTCAGGAACGGTTAGAGATATTGCCTTCAAAATGGTTTCATTCGTTTTCCTATGTTAAGAAACATATAAAACAAGTACCTGCAAGCATATAAACTCAAAAACGTAAGCGTTACGATTTTTTTTGCGCGAATTTCGCCCCAAAAACTACCTTCCAGTAGGCAGATTCTGCTGGTTAACGAACTTGACCTTTCAAATTAGACGCCAGATTTTTGTACCAAATTTCATCAAAATCGGACCATTTTTGAGCTTGCTAGAGAGCGAACAGACAAGCATATATATATATATACATATATATATATATATATATATATATATATATATATATATATATATATACATATATATATATACATATATATATATACATATATATATATACATATATATATATACATATATATATATATATATATATATATATATATATATATATATATATATATATAAATTTGAACCACCTATATTTTTGTGATCTATGATGTCTGAAATGAGAAAGTTTCTAGTCGGCACTTCTGGATTGCGTCATGAGGTCAACCTCATAAGCGGGTTCTCCCTATGGAGATAGGGAGTAACCGCGCTAAAAGTTAAAATTTTGTTTTTTCATTTTTAGGATGAATTTTTATTTTTTGTTAGTAATTAAAGGAATTAATTTTTTTTGTCTGAAATACAATTTTTATTACTCCTATGTACTTGTATTATAAGACACAATAAAGTATGATTCTCTGCTTCAGTAAAAACCCAGTGAAATTAATCAATTTTAGGGTGTTGCGTTTTTTTTTGACGAGGAGTTTATATATATATTGTCTGTTTGCTCTCTCACAGGCTGAAAAATGGTAATTTTTGGATTAGGTAATTCAATTGAAATTTATATTTGAATTTTCATTACATTTGGATATAAGGAAGTTTTGAAAAAAAAAAAAATGTATTAATAGACAATAAAAGTTTGGGATCTTAAATTTTCTTAAATATTTCAAAAACGTTTAAAAATTGTGGTAAGTGGAAGCCATTCTGTTTGTTACCAGTCAGAGCTTACTAAATACTCTACAAAAAATGTTCTGAAGCCATTTCGGATGGGAGCGATATCAATCGGAAAAATAAGCGCTTAAAACTTCTAAAGTAAAGCGCTTAAAACTAAAAGTGTTAGTTTTGTCCTTTCGGATGGGGTTTTGTCTCGATTTAAATCATTTTTTAATCGGTAATTTTTTCCTTTAAATTGCATTTAACAGTAAAATGAATATTTTACTAAACTATGGTAAGAAAATGAGAAACATTGAGAAGGCGGGGAGAGTCATTTCCTCTTAGGATGCTGTTAGTTTGCATCTTTGGCACCTTAAATCTTCATTCTGTTTGAGATTTTATTTTAAATTTTTATTTTTTATGAAAGATCAAAACGTATCAATAACCGCTTCTATTCCTTTCCTAATGGCACTAGGGATTTGAATGGAACCACGCTAAGATGACGCAGTTCCTGTGAGTTGGACTTTTTAAATACATCTTTACCAGTAGATATGGATATAACATAGCTAGTTTGGATGAAAGGAAGAAAAAAGAATGCTCCTAGGTGTCTGTTTATGTCTTAGTTTGGAGTGTTTAGTCTTTGGAAAGTGTTTAGCTTCTTTTCTTCTCATAAAGAAAAGGGTCTCACCGTGTTTCCATATGAAATCTGCACTGGCGTCTTCCTTGAGTTTTATGTCATTATTTTATTTCTAGTTCCTAGAAATAATTTTTCGTCAATTATCAAACCTCTAACTGTACTCATTTTGAGGGAATAAGGCTTGAAACCCATAACTTCAAAGTCGTTTTTCTATGAAACTATACTAGATATTTAAATGAAACTACTGTGAGTTGAAGCTATTGGTGTACCTTGCGTATTTTTTTCATAATTTTTGGACCACTTATAAGAAAAAAAATTGTGAAGATTTCAAGGGCAGGTTTCCCTAACTACCCCTACAAGTACATCTACCAAAAAAATCACGTAAAATAAGTAAAGGATAAATAAGATCAATTATCTCATCAATCAATCAATTATCTCGTTATTAAGATTATCTTTTGTAGAAAATAAATATTTTTAGTATTTATTATTTTAGTGGCTTGCAATCAGAGATGGGCAGATTCGTATTCATAAATCCGAATCCGAATTTGATTCACAGCACCTTGACGTGTAAATCCGAATACGATATAAGTGTGAATCCGAATGGATTCATATTTGCATGTGTGAATCCAAATACGAAATTTGGATTCACACATATGAATCCGAATCTATTCGGATTCACACCCATGAATCCGAATCTATTCGGATTCACATCTATGAATACGAATCCATTTGGATTCACTGAAAAATTCAATTCAAAAGGTAAAAATAAATAAATAAATGCCTGTCTGTACCTCACTACAGGTCGAGTTTTGACTGTTAGCGAATTTTCGTATGTATATTTATTAGCCTCGGACTAAGTATTTGACCCAAAAATTAATATGAAAACTTTCCTACTATCTGCAGCCCCTAGTCGTACATTCTGCCAAGAAATGTAGCCACCATGAAACGGGATAGTTCTCTCTCTCCTCCATAACCCTGAAGAAGGCTTCCATGTCAAGCCGAAACGTTGGCAGAAATAAACTCAATTTAAGTATGAAATGTAGTTTTTTTTTTAATCAAAAGATGGAATTGTGATTTCTTAAGATTCTCACGTACACGAAAGTGTCAACACCACACAGCAACATCACATGAATAAGAGTGAGGATTTATACGGTAATATTTAAATGTATTTGTAATTCGGCGAACGCTTCAGGTTTGGAAGTTGAATTTAATTATAGGGGTTTTGTAGTCTTTTAATTTAATATAGAGTCTTTTGTAGGGTCTCCCCGTGTTTCCATATGAAATCTGCACTGGCGTCTTTCTCGACTTTGATATCATTTTTTTATTTCTTGTTACCAGAAATAATTTTTCGTCAATTATCAAACCCCCAACTGTACTCGTTTTGAGGGAATAAGGGTTTAGAACCCTAACTTCAAAGTCATTTTTTCTATGAAACTATAATAGATATTTAAATGAAACTGATCTGAATTTAAGCTATTGATTAGGTGTACCTTGCGTATTTTTTATCATAATTTTTGGGCCACTTATAAGATAAGAAAAAAAATTGTGAAGATTTGAGGGGCGGTTTTCCCTAACTACCTCTCAAAGCACATATACCGAAAAAATCACGTAAAATCAGTAATTTCTCAACTACAAAAATGCCTGTCTGTAAATGTTTCATACATGTGTGAAAGGAGCGTAGTTTTTCTATCTGTATAATACATATTATGCACTCAGCAATGTGAGGAATCATATTTAAATAACAAAAATATCCTAAGAGAAACTTGAGATATTTTCGATACATTTGGTTTTTAGTGTTTAGCTATCGATATCGATATAGATACTGGACTCGAACCCGACCCCTGAGATAAAGAGTTTCTAAAATTAAATATTATAAAATTTGTATTATATTGGCTCCTAACGTAGAGGCGTACATAAATAAACTCATTAAAAATATTTCTTTTAATTTTTATCATAACATTTTGGCACATCAACGTGTGGCTATATTAATTTTAATTATTTTTATTTTTTATATTATAACAATATATATATTTATATATGTATATATATATATATATATATATATATATGATATATGATATTTTATTGTATATTATTATATTATAATATTTGAGAGTGGTATCAATGGATATTTTCTCTCCTCATGATATCATTGCCTTTGTCTCATCACTTCTCCTCCCGGCTGGATGCAAGGGATGGTTCGATGGTGAAAGGTAGACATCAGGTCATCAGTATGAATCCTAAGGACTGACCATGAATTCGGCTGATAACCTGCTGTACCCGAAACCTGGCTAATCCTGTCATCACATTACACAATACAATGTAAAATGTAGATTGTAATATACCTGTAAATAATTAAACAAATAAAAAAAAATTAATTTTTGGGTCAAATACTTAGTCTGAGGCTAATAAATATAAATACGAAGATTCGCTAACAGTCAAAACTCGACCTGTAGTGAGGTACAGACAGGCATTTATTTATTTATATTGACCTTTTGAATTGAATTTTTCAGTGAATCCAAATGGATTCGTATTCATAGATGTGAATCCAAATGGATTTGTATTCATAGATGTGAATCCGAATAGATTCGGATTCATGGGTGTGAATCTGAATAGATTCGGATTCGGATTCATATGTGTGCATCCAAATTTCGTATTTGGATTCACACTTGCAAATATGAATTTTCTACAAAAGATAATCTTAATAACGAGATAATTGATTGATTGATGAGATAATTGATCTTATTTATCCTTTACTTATTTTACGTGATTTTTTTGGTAGATGTACTTGGAAGGGTAGTTAGGGAAAACCGCCCTTGAAATCTTCACAATTTTTTTTCTTATCTTATAAGTGGTCCAAAAATTATGGAAAAAAATACGCAAGGTACACCTAATCAATAGCTTCAACTCACATTAGTTTCATTTAAATATCTAGTATAGTTTCATAGAAAAACGACTTTGAAGTTATGGCTTTCAAGCCTTATTCCCTCAAAATGAGTACAGTTAGAGGTTTGATAATTGACGAAAAATTATTTCTAGGAACTAGAAATAAAATAATGACATAAAACTCAAGGAAGACGCCAGTGCAGATTTCATATGGAAACACGGTGAGACCCTTTTGCTGATATACCCAATAGGTTTTGGTCAATAGTGGAAGATGAATAAGGTAAGTTATGTTGAAACTTAACAAAACTTATGACCATTAGGGGGAAATAAATAATTTGGTCTCAGAATAAACCCTTACTCATTAGGGTGTATCGATTTTTAACTTTTTTTTTGTTTCCAAATTCCAAGTTGAAAAAAAGTTGCTACTAGGCACCACAAAGTACCACAAAAAATTTTGGATTTTTTAAAAAATGTTTAGGTCTCCCGCACAAGGCCTAAAGTTTAGAAAATTTACTAAAAAAGGTTGTAGGGAAACCTATCGATGTGAGTGGTTTTAATGTTCTGCCGACCAAGATGGACGTTTTGAAGTATTTTGAATGGGTAAACATTGAAATGAAACAAGAGGGAATTTATCTGCCTGCAATGAAGATAATTGCATTGAGAGTTGCTTTAACACTTGAGGAGATAAGGAAAAGAGCTTCTATTCCTGTTAGTGTCATCAAAAACACTATGTTCATGGTTATAAGTCTGCAGAGCAACTTGAGAAAATTAAAAAGTGTTCAGGGTCTAACAGGAAGTATCCTACAAAGATTCAGTAACTAGCTTTCAGCCCAAAACTAAAACTGCAGTGGTTGATATTTGTACTCATGAATAAATGTGAAAGCTATATGTGACCCCAGTAACTAGATTTGCACTATTGACAAAAAAGTCCCGTCACTAGAACACGAGTTCTTGGCCGTCCAAAGTGGTTCTTGATTGATGTACATTGCAGAGTGTAGCCAAAGCAAAACTAAAAAATGTAAAAAGCGATTAGAAAGATAAATTTGGTTCACAAGCTTTATTAAAGGTAGCTGCAAAAAAAATTGCGGACCAAAACTTAAAATCTGTTGATAACATCGATTCTAGTGATAGTACAGATGATTGAATGTCTCAAACGTCAAATCAAGGTGACGATTTTGAAGATAATGTAGTTTATACGAGACAAAAATATGTTTCAAGTGTAGAAGTAAAACAAGAACTGTCACAACGCTTGTCTTTGTTTTCACGAGCTTGTGACCTTAGACTCTACTGGTGTTTTCTTCACAACTACATGCATTAAAGCTTGTGACCAAGATTGTCTTTCTAAGCTGTTTTCAAGTTTAGTAGTTTCGTTTTTGTCACACTCTAATTGATGACAATTGATGTCTGCAATTTACATCAATCCAGAACCACGTTGGTCGACCATAAATTCGTGTTCTTGTGCCCCATCACTTAATTGAGACTTAGAAACAGGACTAAAGCACTCAAAACAAAACTACTACTGCTTGCCGGTATATAAGTACTAACAAGTCAGCATGGTGATTCATAGGTGGCGCGCCACCGCGATGCGACGGTTTGGCTTTCCCCCACCCCTTGCTTCAAGTTGACGCTTGACATTTTGAAATTGTCTTCATTATTTCACTTATAACAACAATTCCAACCAGGATTTAGTTATATTTAAGGTTTAAACCATGAACTACACAAATATCAAAGTACTGCAAAATTTAAAAAAACGTGCTGAAATTTACGACATTTAGGCCTTGTGCGGGAGACCTAAATGATGTGATAAATTTTTGAAATATTTTTTTTTATCGTTTTTTGTGCTTATTGTTAGTGGAATTTTAACATGCAATGTAGAATAAAAGTGTTTTAGGTTACTTAAATATTTTTGTAAAAATTGACTTTTTTAGTAAATTTTCTAAACTTTAGGCCTTGTGCGGGAGACCTAAACATTTTTTAAAAAAACCAAAAATTTTTGTGGTACTTTGTGGTGCCTAGTAGCAACTTTTTTTCAACTTGGAATTTGGAAACAAAAAAAAGAGTTAAAAATCGATACACCCTAATACTCATAGACAGAATTTGCTTAATTTCAGGAAATCTTTCTACCATTAATGTCAGTGTAAGTTAAACTCATGGTATCCGGAATTTTATAATTTAAAAATTTTCCCTCCACCTGCCAAAAACAATCCTGCAAAAAAAAAATTACAAACAGAGCTTTATCATAATCAAATTACAATTAAATATGGGCTAATTGTCAGCAGAAAAAAATATATTGGGAAACTTACTTATTCTTTGCCATTTAGCAACCCAGCTGTCTTCAGGGGACATAAGTGCTATCATTCTGCAAAAAAAAAACATAACAAAAGAAAAAATAATAATAATAAAAATCGTTTATAATTATTAGGAATTGCTCAAAAGGAAACTAATCAAATAAATAAATTATAAATGAAAATGCTTACCCATCGAAGTTAGAGCTTGTACAATCATAAACATTTTCTCGGTTATTTTTCATTCTTAGAAACTCATCACAATTGTCACAACCATCAAATTCGAATTGCTCAAATGTCTAAATCGAAACATACAGAAAATGGCAATGTTTGAAAGGCAAATTTTAACTAATATATTCCTTAGTTCCCAAATTAGTTTACCTTAATTAATGAGCAAACTAAACAGGCTCTTGCTGAACGGAGGTCTTTCGGAATATTTTCAAGTGACATTATATGGATGATATACTCCTGATTTCAAAAATGTTGATAACCTACTAGTTACCTTCCCTCTGCTTGCCAACATTCCAGAGAAGTTGATATTTTTCATTTTTATTTATTTTAAATTTTAACGTACATTTTTATTCTCTAAGAATTTTAAGGCGGGGTTTTTAATTTTTATAAATCCTGTTTAGAACAAATAAAGATGGATATAAAAGTTCATCTTGATTGAAGCGGAGTAATTCATTAGAAGGCCAATTAATTTTAAACGTCTGAATTGTTAGGAAATATCTTAATTAAAAAATCGGGGAAAGTGGAAGTTATGCATATCAAAAAATCCCATTAAATGTTTTTAACACTAGATTTACCAGACCTGGTACTGGTATAAATTTCAATAACAAAAAATATATTTGTTACCAATATATATATATATATATATATATATATATATATAACATTGAGTTCATTATATGTATTCTCTTTTATAGTTATCATACAAATGTCATATCATTTAATTGGAAAGAAAATGTTATATGTAGTAGGAATTTCGAATTGAAATTGCAGGACCAGTCAAAATGACTGGTCTGGTAAATCTGTGTTAAAATATGATCGATTCGAACATTTTAATTGAACGGAAAACGGAGAAAGTTTAAACAAAATAAATTAATTTTCCGAAAAGCTTGTTTTGTTGGAGCTCAATGGTCTGAGATGTGAAAAAAAGAAAACAATGGAATAACTGAAATTAGAGCGCTTGGAGTACGTTTTTATTCTGACCGGGAAAAGGTCATACCTAGCTATTAATAAATTAATGGCAACTCATTTCTGAACAAGCAAAGACATTTTATTTCAAGTAAAAGGAATCACAATGCATCATGGTGGGAGGAACCAACAAGAACAATATACAACCAAAACGAATCCTGTAAGGTGCTGCCACCCTAGCGGCTATTTCAGGAACTACTTCCTGCTTGGAATGCTTTTAGCGGGCTAATCAAATATTAACAATTTCAGACCACCATTCTTGCCTATTGGTTATTTTTACAGCTTTGGCTATATTTTTAGCTCAAAAGTGAGTTTCATTGCAAGGAAGCTGAACTTACGGCCGCAATGAACAGATAAGTAATTTACTAGGTATGTATTTTAAACTCATCTTATGGGACATAATAAATTTGGGGCCAGAGTAAACCTCCATTATGAATGGACCTATTTTTATTGGTTTCAATCAACACTTATATCATTTCTTCCATGTATTGTATTCCGAGTTACGTGTAACAAAAATTACGGCCGCAAGAGTTATATTAAGAATTTTGGCCCTGAATTAACCTCCAGAGTAAACCTCCATTATGAATGGACCTATTTTTATTGGTTTCAATCAACACTTATATCATTTCTTCCATGTATTGTATTCCGAGTTACGTGTAACAAAAATTACGGCCGCAAGAGTTATATTAAGAATTTTGGCCCTGAATTAACACTAACTCATGATAAACTGAGTATTTTAGCTACTTTCTTAGGACAGTTTTATAATTAGTTTAGTATATTTTTACTTGGCTTTCCAACCGATTTAGCTAGAGATTACATCTGTGCTTATTTCAGGACATGATATTCGAGAACGTAAAAAGACACGCACATGTTGCAATTTGTACTTCCATAGCTTCAATATCATCCCAAATATAAGGCTGAAAATGTTATTATTTTAATGAAAAATATTTATAAAAGAATTTTTGTGCTGTTATCGAAAGTGTTTAAGAATAAATCATGCCTGATATCAATGTATTTTTTATATATTCAAATCAGTCTCAGAGATAGTACCCCACGTAGGATTCCTATTTATTAAAGCCCTTTATAAAAGAAAGGAAGATTTACTCCATCAGAGGCTTACATGACAATAACATTGTCTGGTTAGGTGCTAATGACCTCAGCAGTAGATGCACCAAAAAAAAAAACACACAAAAAAAAACAACAAAAAAACATTGTCTGGCTTCAGAAATATATACGCTGTCAGTCTGTCTGAAGCTTTGGCTTCATTAGGCCTCTGGTACGATACGAGCAAAGAGTGATGAGCGATAAAAGCGTCAGAGCAACGTCGCTCACTTTAATGTAAGGCTGGAGTGCAGTAGGATTGTGGGAGGACTGGCTACAATAGGCATTAGCGACCGGGCGACGTGGCTTGCAGGTTCCAGCATGTCTCTCATCGCTTAGCCCAGATTTTAAAATTTTTCTTGTCGCCCACCCCAGACATTATATTTTTCGTGCTACGAAAAAGGCTAGAGCCTGTAAATCATAAACGATTTCGATGCATTTTTTTAAAAATTAAAACTAATAAAATTTAGAACAACTTTGTTGGGTCTCCCGTGGTCTAGTGGCTAGCGCCTTAGATTCATAAGCGGGAGATGGTGGGTTCGATCCCCACCGGCGCACAGTGTAACGTTCAATGTACAAAACACTAAATTTTTGTTTTCTTATATTTAATTTTTAATCCTCTTGCTAAGTTTAGGAACTATTCAAGGAAACTAATAAATATTAGTTTTACTTTGATCAACAAACACATTAGCATTATTATAAACAAGGAAAAGTCTTTAAAACCTGTTTCATACCAACAATCAGTTTGAGCCTCTCTCGTTGAAGATAGGACAGTGTTTTTATTGGGTGATCCGATGGAAATTACGTCAAAACTATTCCTTTTTTTTCTGATATAATTGATTATGGATAATTACTCCCTTATTACTTATCCTGAATTATTCTTCATTGATCTTACACATTATTCTTAAGTACAAAATTTTGATAGACCATAGCAAAAAAACTTCATCTGAACACATCTCAAGTTTTTTAGAGCTTAAAGTTTACCTCAAGTATAATGTACTGAGGGCAATTTAGTTTGCCGAAACTTGCCGATTCCAAATATTTTTATTTTTAGATCCATTACATAATACAATTTATTTTTTCTTCCAAATTTGAAAAAATGAGGATAAATCCAAGAAAACGGTATTAATCCTTGGGCAAATGATTCAATTTAATCTGCAGGATGCTCCTAAAGAAATATTAAGCAATATTGAAAAGACTGCCAGTTTAGTCCGATAATATATGTAAAAAATGTGGGACGTGTTCACCGCAGAGAAAAAAACTCTTATATAAATACTGGTTGAAACAATATATCAACTTAGAAGAAATTGTTATTCATTTTTATCGAGAAAAAAGATATTCACGCCCTGATGGCCCTTCCGGCTCCCTTAGAGGAAGACATAAAAAAGAGTTTACAGCGTTGTGTGAGAGATCGAAAAAGCGCCGGGTTCTTCTGATATCTGGCCCAGAGCTTTCTTTACGGAGAAAAAATATAAAAAGGCAAAACAAAATCAGTCCAGTCATTAATGAATGTATAATAGAGGATGACATTAATAATCAAATAGATATTGGTTTCGATATAAGTTTAAATTCTCTAGAATCCAAAAACGATTCTGATTCGGAATTAAGAAATTATTTAATAATTTCATAGAAAATGGTAAAATATTATTATTCTATGGCAATATTACTATAAGTATAATTTACTACTATACTATTACTACATTATATGTTACAGTTATAATATATTTTATGATATTGTTATTAATAATATTATTACCTGCTATATTATTTCTATTAATATTACAAATATTATAATTAATATTATTAAAACCGTTTAGTATGCGTTATTATACTATTGTTACCTTGTTTTGAGTTGATTTCAATTAATAAAAATGTTTATTTGAAAATAACTAGTGGTTAATGATTTTTGTCCATAATCCTCACTACTTCGTTACACTGTGCGGCGGCAGGAATTTTCTCACTGAGGGCTCGTTGAGAAAATTCCTCGCTGCACCCTGGATGTCGGCGCTAATGGCCCAGATTTGTCGATGCGCCGTTAAAAAACAAAAACAAACAAACAACAACTTTGTTAATTCAAATTCTTGGTTTTTGTTTCCCTTGTTTATTAAATTTCGTGGAAAGATGTTTATAACCATCCAATGCTTATAACCTTCTATCTATCTTTCTTATAAATAATTTTAAAATACGAATACTAATAAAAGAGTAAATTGGATGATAGTGAATGTGAGCTTTTAATTTCGGAAGTACAGAGTATGAAATGACAGACACAGTGATTTTAAAAATACAATCATAACCAAGAAGCTATGAGAAGAGGTTGAAAACGCATTAAACATGCAAAGTAAGATATTTTTATTAACTAAACATTTAAAATAATAATTTTTTATAGTATTATTTTAATTAAAAAACGTATATTGGCGTATGCGATGACGGAGACTAAAGGAAATTACCGCCCAGCCGCTCTGTATCAGAGCCAGTGCCCCTCTTCTGCTAAACGCTCTTTCGCTCTGTCGCTCATCGCTCATGGCTCGAATCGTACCCGAGACCTTAGATGTATTAACTTGTCATACTGTGTCTTGATATGATGCCTATATCTAGGTTAACCCTTGCGTAAAAAATGACGGTCTAGATTAGATTCCCAGCCTTACGAAATTATTTTTAAAAAATAATGATTGCATTGTTTTCAAAGAAAACATTGGTTATACTTCCCAAGAGGGCGAGAGGAAATTCGCCCACAAAAGCAGATTTTACTGAATAAAGTCTGCAAATAAAGTAAATCCTGTCTCTGCAATACCTCGTTGTTCGTAGAGCCCGGCTTGGCTGAGGCCGAGGCTCGTAAAAAGCGAACTGCATCACGTAGCCAATGGAGGATGCCCTGCTTATTTTTCTCTAGAGGCCCTATATGAGGGTTTGGTTTTTAGCCCTTCCAAAGGAATTTAGCTATTGAGATTGTATTCATGAAAATATTTTTGAAAAATTTCTTTAAATCTTTATCGATCTATTAGATACTAAAATTGACTCCCATTAAATTTTATATGTATGTATGTATGTATATATATATATATATATATATATATATATATATATATGTTCCCGGCAAAGTATAGAAGCCAGGCATTATATAGAATGCCTAGGTATTCTATATAATGCCTAAGCGGTTTAGACAATGTATAGAATGTATTAGTTTTTACAACATATTACACATATTGCCTAGGGATTGTTTAAAATGCCTAGGTATTCTATAGAATGCCTGTTGCCTATTTGGCATTGTATAAGCTTAAAAAGGTTTAGAGTTTACTCGATACACTTTTAGGTAATGTGAATAACTCTAAAAATTTGTTAAAAACTAGCACTTTTAGTGCGACAAATAATTTGTTTTACTCTGACACTTAGATTTTTTACTCTGACTCTTTTTACTCTGACACTTACAAGGGAACATCCCCAAGTGTCCGGAGCCGATTTTTATGAAACTTTGTATATTTATTAAACACGTGAAAATGATCTATAAGTATTTTTTTATATCGGCCCAATCGTTAGTTTAACGGGTAAAAACACCCTTGGAATGTACACTTTAACAAGGGGAGTATATAGTGGTGAGGTCGCAGAAGTTTTAATGTAGAAAAAGAATCTGCAATCAGATTTCTTCTATCTCATCTAAATTGTAAGTAAATTTGAAATTAGTAAAAAGAAAACGCGACTGCAGTTGGCCTCCGAAATTCATGGATCACAATCAACTATGTATGTTATTTTTTTATTAATTCGATGTTTGATTTGATGCAAGTAGCTCAGTCACTGCAGATCCTGATGAGCTAAGTACTGCAGCACCAACACCACTGCTGTCTTAGGAGCCATCCGTGTCTATTTCGTGTCCAGCAAAAAGCGTAATTTTCTATATTATGTGACAAAAATATATGGATCTGTGTTCTTTTTAATACATTTTGTGAGATTTAAATTGACGATAGGATGTGGTAGAGTCCAGGACTCTACGGATGACACGGCATAATGATAATTTTTGATACTACTAATGTTGTTTGTTGACAAATTTAAGTAAAACAAAAATTAATTAATTACGTGGTACCACAAATTTTATGTTAAAATATTCTGATCGTTATGAGCTTGTCGGTATACAGCTAGTTGAGGAGCGGGTAAACTTTCTGAACGTTAAGAACTTCTGTGAGCGGTCTGACAAAACCTTGTTCACATGTTAGATTCTGCGAACGTTTATTATCATATTTGTAAAGCTAATGCGATAACTTATTTCGACCCTGGTCTCAGAAGCTTCGCCTCAACACCAGGTTCTCTGAAGGCCAAAGTTTATACCATCTCGCGCCTACATATCATTAAACTTACATTAAAGTTAAATCAATATATGTTTTACTGTATTTATACGGCAAAAAGTGCGATACACGGTTCCGAAGTAATTTTTGATGAGACGATATCTGTGAGAAAAAATGCTTAAAGCTCTATCGATACGGTTGTTTACTCCAGTGTTTTATTGCTTGTATTTTTTAAAATTCATTTTAGCACTAAAATGAATTTGCCAGTAAAAAAAAAGATAGTTGAAATGAGAAACAATAATTTGTTGTTAGTAATGAGCATTCCGAATGGAAGTCGAAGAAGCCAAGCGAATTGTTTCCGATCTCACTTTTATTCAAGATGTCATTTGAGTGTTTATTAAAATTGTCCATAAAATATAAACTATATTTAATGCGAGCTTTTCAAATGACACTAGGTATAATTACGTTAAAGGAACGCACTAGTATAAAGCATTTCCCGCGAGTCGGAAATTTTTTATATGTTTAATTGTGTTTCCTTTAAGTTGTATAGTTATAAGACTGATGTTCATAATAACGTTTCCGTACACATTGTCCACAGAAATAAGAAATTAAAATCACCAAAATAAGGAACTAAGTAGTTGATTATCCAATGTTTCAGTGATTGACTCACACTGTTTGATGTTGATATGGTAATCATCAACCCCTTGCCAGAATATTAGAGGACACTGGAGAACATACTTCATGCGAACGACGTGGGTCTGAAATTATACTGTCATTGCTGTCACGACGTGTGATTTTCATCTCTATGTTGTCAGGTGGATCATCAAACAGAATATCAGCAAGTTCATCTACGATCGGCGCATTAAACCTGCCAGTGTGTTCTCCCGATCGTATTTCCTTGGCTGTGATGACGATTTGATAATGGTCACTTCTTAATTATGGTGACACTCTTTTAAAGTACTGAATAAGTTAATTACAATTTTCAAAACATTTTTCCAACGGCTCCACAATTGCTCCCTTTTCTGCTTGTTCGATGCATGGGCGTATATAAGGGGGGGGGGCTGCAGCCCCTCCCGAAATTTTCATTTGATGGTAAAAATGTATCATAAAACCCTTAAAAATAAATTAAATAACATCACTTAGTTCATAAAAACAGTTTATTTTAGGTGTAATAGCGTTTTAGTTGCCTAAAACTATTCCAAGTTCTAAATTGTTATAATTCTATACCCCGGAAATGGTCTCAGCCCCCCCCCCCCGAAATTTTCCCAGCCCCTCTCGAAATTATTTCCTACATATGCCCATGGTTCGATGAAATTATACAGGCCTCATATTCTTCACAAATGCCCATACAATACATTTTGATAAACTGTGGTTCAAAATTGGCATTATCTTGTGGTATACTTAGTCTTGGATTTTGAATGTATTTTCAAAATTATATACATCAGATGTGAGATCACAAATTTTATTAATCCCAGCAAGGAAGCGACTACAATAACTGTCAATTTACAAAAAATAAAGGTTTTGCCTATATGTTGCGTAGATTCATCCCGTTTGGAACACCAAACTAGACTTGGTCACAGGATGTCCGCCTAAAGTTTGCCCGCTACAGCATTAATTGGAGCCAGTTCTCCGATACAATACAAAATATTGTCGTATGTACACTAGACTAAAAGCCTAGGCTTTTAAGCGACAAACGTTTCGTTATTGCTCGGGAGCAGATGCATTTCCTGTCGTGGATAAGGAGGTGATTGAAAACAGAGCTTAGCCTTAAGTGTCAAACGCTTAAGGGGCTCAGAATCAGAAAAAGTGGGGTTTTTTAGCGCGGTTCCTCCCTCCCTCATAGGGAGGAACCCCGCTTATAGGGTTGATACAATGAAACAATCCGGAAGTGCCGACTAGAAAATTTTGCGTTTCAGAACCTCTGGAAACCGAAAATGATGGTAGTTCAAATTTGTATATATGTATATATATATATATATATATATATATATATATATATATATATATATATATATATATATTTGTCTGTTCGCTCATTTCTGGCTTCCCTGATGGTCCGATTTTGATGAAATTTGGTACAAAAATCCGTCGTCCAATTTGAAAGGTCAAGTTCGTTAACCAGCAAAATCCGCCCACTGGAAGATGGCATTTGGGGCGAAATTCGCGCAAAAAAAATCGTAACGCTTACGTTTTTGAGTTCATAAGCTTTCATGTACTCTTTTTATAGGCTTCTTGGGCTAGGAAAACGAATGGAACCATTTTCAAGGCGATAGCTTTAACCATTTTCGAGAAAATTGGAAAAATAATTTTTGAATACCGTTTCTGGTTTGGGTACTTAGAATTACGGGATTCAGTTGAAACATTATCTGCATGTTCTACTTTCATTAAAACTAATATGTTGAAAGTTTTGTTACGTTTGGAGTTAAGGAAGGGTTAGAATAAAATATTTTATGAACAGACAAGAAAAGTTTTGGGAACTTTCATACTTTCATTGATATCTCGAACACGGTTGGGAAATCGTGGTAAGTAGATAGAAACTATTTGAAAGCTTTCTAAATTCTCTACAAAAAATATTCTAAAACTATTTTTGATTAGGTTATGTCAATCGGAGAAATAAGTGCTTAAAACTTCAAATACGTCTGTTTTGTTCTTAAGAACGGGTTTTTGTCGTTCTTTTTGTAATTTTTGTCTCTTTCCCTTTGTTTTTTATTGCTTTTTATTTTTGTAATTTCTTATGTTGGGAAAATTTTGTGTGTAAAACAGGATATGAAAAATGAGACCAATTTTCTGTTGCTAGAAATAATGTAAATTTTGGGAACTTTCATTAATATCTCGAAAACGGTTGAAAATCTTGGTAAACGGAAGAATACCATTAGAAAGCTTATTAAATGATCTACATAAAAGGTTCTAATGAAAGTTTTGATTAGGCGATGACAATCGGAGAAATAAGAGCTTAAAGCTTTAAAGTAATTGATTTCGCTTATTCGAACTGTTCTTTTTGTCTGTTTTTTATTCCTTGTTATTTTTTAATTGCTTATAGTTGGATAATGTATTCGAAAATAAAATAGGTTTAGTAAAATAACAAAAACAATTTATTGGTAGAAATATAGAGTTCCAAGATTCCAAGACCTTGTAACTAGCGGGAATGTTTCTAGTGATGCCGACCCTTCCAGGTAAGATTGTAAATCCTACCTTTCAAGACTGTTGGAACCAAAACAATAACTGTCGGGGTTCGGTCACTGCTACTTTTATCGTAAAAATGGTTTTATTGTGCCGACGTTTCGGCTTGAACTTCAAGCCTTTATCAGGGCTGTAAATACAAGTAGGACATATTTAACACTAATATATGCACATATCTATGTAAATATACCTAACACACATATATATATATATATATATATATATATATATTTATATATATGCATATACACATACACATATACACGCACACATATGTCCATATATATGCCCACATACATACACATATGGGGTATGTATTATTAAGTAGCAGTGACCGAACCCGGACAATCCCTACCTTGCATCATCAACGGTCAACGATCTCCTCTCAACAAAATAATAACTGCTTCTATTTTAATCTTTCGAAATTAGACTAGGGATAAGAACGGAACCGCGCTAAGATGAGGCAGTTCCTGCGAGTCGGACTTTATGTTCTTTGCAGTGTTAATAAGTAGGCGTGTACAAAGAATAATGGGTAGATTGTACAACTTTTTAGTATACACGTTTCAAAGATGGGCACGCCAAGTAGTATTTATTCTGAAGGTATGTAGCTATTGAGGTTGCACTCATCAAAGAAGTTTTGAATAATTTCTTCAAGTCTTCGATCCTCTCTACTAGATACCGAATGTGACCTCCGTTAAAATTTATATACATCTATCTATATGTCTGTTAACACAATATACTCCAGGAGATTTTATTTTTTTTGCTACGAAATTTTTTTATTTAATTATTTATATAATAAAGAATATCATCATATAAAATACATGCATTCTCCTAGCTAACGATTGAACGATTTCGTTTATCATCAAAATAGGTCCATCTGGAGGGGGCAAATTTGGCTATACTGGCTGTGATTGGTGTAATATTTTAGCGAAGCTCTGTTCACATCGTGGGTATCTAAAAGTTGAAGTAGGTGATGTCTTGTACACAATAACTGCGTCGGTTCATTTAAAAAGAGGGTTCACTCTGGATCCAAATTAGTAATTTGCTCATACAACTGTAATTTCTCTTGTATTGCAACGCATCTCGGTATATTTCGTAGATATCTAAAGGGAAAAATGTGTTTCATCAATAAACTAAATCGGTTCATTAGAATTTGAGGTTTATTCTGTACTAGCTGAATACCCGTGCTTCGTCACGGCAGATAGGTAGTTATTTTATTGCGTTAAATAATGTTTCATTAAAATTACGTTACTATACAATTTTGTGCAGTTTATTATAGCACGGTTCCCGTCATACTATATGTTATTCAATGGGCGTTAAAATTTAAAAGTTTGTTTCCAAAAAGTTATTTGGAAACACCCATTATATTTGCGAGCATTACCAAGGTTATAGGCGAGAAGGCATTGCAAGGGTTCCGGATATTATTACTTCACCTGGAAAAACTAAGGATATGCCATACATCACGGTTTGACCGGGACTGTCCCGGTATTTTGCAATTGTTTCGGTGTCCCCCCGATTTTATCAATGTCCCGGAAAAGGCTGTAAGATGTAAAAAGTAATGAATTCATGTTCATAAGAATCTTTTATAAATCGGTTACTTTTCTACAATCAACATTTTTACTACTGCTCACAGTGTCAAAGATATGAGAAGTAATCTAACTGTAAAACGCTGGAACTACCTGCACAGCGCTGCCAGCTGCCAGACACTACTATTTGGCTGAGAGATTTTTTTAAGAAAATCAAGTAGCAAAAAAAGTTCCGTTCTTATTTTTAAGGTTTGGGTAGACTAACAATTCAGGATCCCCCCTTCCCGTTACTTGCTAGGCTTAAAACTCACCATTTTGCTTAAAATTTGTACTGTTTTTATTCCCAACCCGCCCTGGTATGCCCATCCCATATTAATGTGTCTCAGTTTAAGGGCCGCCACACACTACGAGGTAGACCGGACAGGTCCACCCGTCCGGTGCACCTGTCCGGTCTACCTCATAGTCTGTGGCGGAACTTTACTACCCCCACTCTCCCCTTCCGGCGACCTCACACCTGATGAAAATTCTATTATTTCCACCTCACAGGCGAGTAGACCTCATGTGTGTGTGGGGGTTGTCAGGTGTACCTGATGAGGTCTCAGTTTTCTGCAACTCTGATTTGTGTTGATTTGTTTTACCGTTGTGGCCTTTTAGCACTTTCCTCCGAAGGAAAGTAGCTATTGAGGTTGGACTCATGACGGAATTTTTGAAAAATTTCTTCAAATCTTTATCGATCCTACCTAGTAGACACCGAAAATGACACCCGTTAAAATTTATATATATCTATATATATATATATATATATATGCATATATATATATATATGTGTCTGTTAACACGATAGCGGCCAGAGTTTTTGTTTTTTCGTCTCGAAACTTGGTATATAGCATTCAATTAGCAAACGATTGAACGAGTTCGTTAACCACCAAAGTCGGTCCACCGGAAGGGGGGGTTTACCCCGAACCCAAAACACTTATTTGACTATGTCAGCCATAATATTTGTTATATTTCAACGAAACTTGGTATTCGTAGTGTTAATATAGAGGGAAAAGTGAGATATAAAAATGAACTAAATCGGTTCATTAGAAGGGGGGGTTTACTCCGGACCCACAATACCAATTCGCCACTACCAGCCGTGATTTTTGGTATATTTCGACGAAACTCGGTATTCGTAGTGCTAATCCACAGGTAAATATGTGTTGTAAAAATAAACGAAATCGGTTCATTAGGAGGGGGGGTTTACTCCGGACCCACAATACCAATTCGCCACTACCAGCCGTGATTTTTGGTATATTTCGACGAAACTCGGTATTCGTAGTGGTAATCTACAGGTAAATATGTGTTGTAAAAAGAAACTAAATCGGTTCATTAGAAGGGGGGGTTTACTCCGGACCCAAATTCCTAATATACTCATACCGGTCGTAATTTCTGCTGTATTGTAACGAAACGCTGTATACGTAGTGGGTAACTCGTGAGAAAGAAGTGTTGTAAAAATGAGCTGAATCGGTCAATCGGAAAGCGGGGGTTTAATTTGTAATATATTTGAATAGAAAAGCCGGCAGACGTAGGTTCACAAAGCCGCCGCAAGGAGCGCTTTCTACCTATAGAGTGACTGTATCCTGTTCCTGCGTTAGATCAAAATACGATAATATGAGGATTTTTGTATTTATTACGTAGTGTAGTAGGTACCATGTGTAAACATAACTCTGGATGCAAATTAATAATTGATCAGTTACTCATTACAAAATGAGAACTATTCACGTTTTTATTTTATTTATGTAGGATATTTTAAGCAAATTGTTCTGGAAAGCAGTCTACACTACCCAAATTCTGAGGAAAGTGCTTAGTTATGCAGCTCCTGCGTGACGGACTTTTTATTTATTTATTTATGAAATCAGTTTTAAGTGTAAAATGTCTCATAAAATTAACGAAGTTCTTAGTGATTTCATCGAAACTATAAAAATGAACCATGTTTATGGAAAATAAAAGACGATGATTTTCACAATAGCAATAAAAGGGATGCTGCATATCGCAAATTAGTATACAAACTGCAGAAAATATATCCAAATGCAAACGAGAGTATGGCTAAAGGTAAAATTAATAGTTTTCGATCTAATATTGGAAAGGAGTAGAGGAAAATTGACTCCTCAAGATTCTCAATGTAGCTGTTAGTTTTTCGTGTGGAGATATAGCGGCCCTCATTTGTGTATATTTCTTCTTAATGAAAGGAGATACAAGTGGCAATAACTCTATGTAAGCTGATTCGTTCATGCGCAGATAATTGCGATAATCTGTTGGTTCATCTCTTAATTCGTTCAGCAGATTGATATGGGTGAATTTATTTCTTCTCTGCAACCATTCCTTACACCATTGTTTGCGTTTTTTTTCGTTTGTTTTTACGTGTCTCAAATATTACTGCAAATAGAGAGAGATAAAGTACATCATCTCCTGGAGGATCCATGTTAAAGACTGACAAACCTGTCCGGTACACCTCAACAGTGTAGGTCACTGGTAGACCGGACGGGTGCACCTCACGGGTGGACCTATCCGGTGCACCTGTCCGGTCTACCTCATAGTGTGTGGCCGGCATAACTTTCCAAAAATATGGCAAGCCTATCTGAAGGGAACAAGGAGAAAAGAAACGCAATTAAAACTCTATGAGTGACAGTTTATTTCTAGTAATTCAAGGACTGCCATCATAGTTGAAATTAACCTCAATTAAAAATAATACTATGAAATAGATAATGTACAATAACAGCTGTTCTTTATCGTCCTAGCAACGCATGCTGCCTAGGCTTGCCTGCTCTAACCAACTAAAACTTTAAACCCCCCTAAAAAGCTTAAAAATTTGAATATCAAAAAATCCTTTCTTAGTGAGCGTCTACGTTATATAGGGAGTGCCCATGCAAAATTTTAAAATTTTCTGTCGAGCGGTTTGGGCTGGGCGTTGATAGATGAGTGAGTGAGTGAGTGAGTGAGTGAGTGAGTGAGTGAGTGGTATTTGACAAATATATAGTAGATTACGTTGGAATTGAATTAAGCCGCCAAACCGGCTGGGATATTGGTTGTTACTGCTTCCACTAAAAGCGCTGAACTGGTGCGCTCTATTCGACTTTAGCGTTGCTATTATTGTTGCGGTGTTCTTTTTTTACACGTGGAGCCTTCTATTATTCATTATTTAGTATATTTATTCGTTTCCGCGTCACTTTAAAACAAATTTCGTTCTGCAGGAGGATACTATGCACTTTCCTCAGCAAGGTGTGTAGTGTCCAAAGCTCTCCTGAAGAATTATTTTAAAATAATCTGTAAAAGTTCTAAATATTTATTTATATATTAAATTTTAACTTTGGCAGATACATCCACCACGTTCACCAGAAGGAATAAGGAAAAGGTCGTAACTAAATTGATTCTCGCAACAATTTGAACCATTCTGGCATAACCAGGTGCAAGAACAGTTCTTTCCGCCTTCAAATTGCCAAAGAAAAGTGACCCTTCACTTCTCCTTTAACCAGATAAAGCCACAAAAGGTGGCCGAGTACACCTAGCAATATACAAATATAAACCTTTTAAAACATTTTATTCAAGTATGTTCAAACTGACACCGTCGAAGAAGTAGAAGGTACGAGCTGATTCGGTCGAGCCACTGCTTCTTCTGGAAATTCCTTCAGCGTCACCTTGCAGCTTCTTCTGTACCAGCTGTACCATGTTCCGAAGTGGAATTGCAGTCGCAATACTATCCACGAAATGAAAGCCATGTCCATTGTTAGAATCATTGAGATCACGCTCATTTGGCCGACTCTTGTCATCATAGAGCCTAACATTTCCACCGTGCGCTGCAAAAATACAATACATAGATAAATAAATAAAACAATGACATGTTGATGATAAAGCGTAATATTTCAACATTATATCATGAGTCCAATTTTTAGAAGTTATTTAGACGGATGTAAGAAAATCAAAGAAAAAAAAAACACTCGGGAAATTCAAATTTATGAGTAGAGTCTCTGAATTGATGGACTCATAGGAACAAAGAGGAGCAAATCTCTTATATGAGCTTCTATAAATATATTGTATTTCAAACTCTCTCAACTCTTTTATTATTTAACAATCATAAAAATTTGGGACTGAACTCAGATTATCTTTCTTTAACTATGCTGTATGAAGTTTCTTATAAGGTTAATGTAGCTTTTCCCCGACGACAATGAGTTGTTGCTATATCGATGGGAATTCTCGAATGTACAATGAAACAGTGCTAGTTTTAAGACTGACTCTGAAAGGATTTTTAATTTTATACCTACTCGCCTATATGTGATCCTTTACAACTTGAATTTCTCTAATGTTTCTAATACAATTACCTCCGTTCGAGTAATTTATTCTTAATGCGAAAAGCTGTTTTTTTTTCGTTTTTAATGCATTAGGACGCATTGGATCCAAAAAATTCACGGCAAAACAAACTATTAAAGGGAAATGTATATCATAATTAAAACGATCTGTTTCCATTAGAAACTCCAAAGCAACCGCCGCTGGAGAAGAACTGGAAACAGCTAGCAAACATACACGCCCCTGAAGGAACTACACATAGCATCTGAATTCTCTCAAAGTTTTCATTATTGTTCAAAAAAAGGGGGGGGAGGTGGATATATATATATATATATATATATATATTATTAATGCCGGATTAATTATTTAAATTTTAACGTCCATTTATTATTGATATCGATATAATATATCGTACATATTATGTACTGCCGGATTATGTTAGGGGTTTGGCAAATGTTTAATAATTCTGAATATTCATTTAAACCATTAACGTCATTTACCAAATAATGAGAACTAAATATTTTAAGAAGTTATTATGATCCTTTTGACATTTCAAAAAATAAATTAAGTAGTGTGTGGAAAATTATTCTCCAATTTATTATAATTATCCAAAACGATAATTAGCTAGAAAAACTAGTTTTATACACTTTTCTAGAAAACGCTTACAGAAATAATCTAGACAATGGTTGCATTCGTTTTAGCGCGGAGGGGAGCTACCCCGATTATAAGGTTGACCTCATGACGCAATCCGAAAATGCCGACTCAAAAATGTTACGTTTCAGAACCCCCAGAGAACGAAAATAACGGTGGTTCAAATTTGTATGTATATGTATGTATGTATATGTATATATATGTATGTATGTATGTATGTATGTATGTATGTATGTATGTATGTATGTATGTATGTATGTATGTATGTATGTATGTATGTATGTATGTATGTATGTATGTATGTATGTATGTATGTATGTATGTATGTATGTATGTATGTATGTATGTATGTATATATATATATATATATATATATATATGTAGGAATGTATTTCTTATAGAACGGAACCGCGCTAAGATGACGCAGTTCCTGCGAGCGCAACTATTTTTTCGCTTGATTTTTGCCCATAAAACAGCATTCGGGTAGACTGATTCTGCTGGTTAACAGCCTTGAATTTTTGAAATTAGACAAAGTAATTTGTTACCAAATTTTATCAAATTCGAAACATTTTTGAGCCTGTGAGAGAGCGAACTGACAAATAAATATGCATATAAATTTTAACTATCGTTATTTTCATGATCTATGGTTTCTTGAACGTGAAATTTTCGCGTTGGCACTTCCAGATTGCGTTATGGGGTCACCTCATTATCGGGCTTCCTCCCCATGGAGGGAGGGAGGAAACGCTCTAAAAAACCCGACTAGAAGGAACTAAGTCATCTTAGTGTGTTCCCGTATAATGTTTATATCTGATGTGATATGGAAAGCATAGAATAGAAAGTAATAATATTTCAGCTTCCATGGGAAGAAACCAACACTTACGGAACATTAATTATCCTTTTTCCCAACAGAGGCGGTTCAAATGAAAGTAAATGTCATAGGCACTCAAGTGATAGCCTCACACAAGCTACATTTTCTCAAACGTTTTCAAAGCATTTAAGAATGTTTCTGCCCATGTCCGTTGATAACAATTTGTTAACTTGTTGTAGTACTCTCTCTTCTCTAAACGTTGCTAAAATGTACATACCTTAGTTTGTATGAATTTCAAAAGTGAAAAACTTTTCAATTCAATCCATCCAATGGTTTTTGGAAAAACCACAAATCTACGATACTTTTTCCACTTTTCTTGAAATGGTTAAAGTTAATGAAAATAGTTGTATTCGATTCCCAAACACAAAACATCTATACAATATTTAGATGAAAGCTTGTTTATGCAAACTCTTAGTGCTAGATTTATATCGCTCAAACCTCCGCTCCGTTGAACTGATTTGGCATGTTAACACACTTTTAAACCTTCTGTTCGGATAACGATTTTTTGGGCTCATTTTCACCACAATCGACCCAGTTTTGTTGACGATAGAGATTGACCACTCACGCTTATTGATATTCAAATTACGTTATATTTTTTATTTGTTTTGATAAACAGAATATCTCCATTGCTTACCATTGGGTTGATGCCTGAAAGTATATCGTTGTGAGTCTTGGGCGCCTCATCTTCCTCATGGTCAAGAGCGAAGAGTTTGTCCAATAACTGCAGAGCCATCATGGTTGACAGGCAGATGATAGGACACAGGATCAACAAAGCGATCATGTCTATGAGCATACTCCGTCGTTCTCGCCAGGTTGCCTGGCTAGTCAGCCATGCAGCCACGGACATCATCAGGCCATATCTTCAGGGTCAGAAGAATATTCTTATTAAAGAAATTAATTTTTTTTTGATTACAAAAATGTGTTTCTGCTATTGGCCTGATGTTTAGGAAAATTGAGTAAAAGAGTAGAGAAAATATTTGTGTATCAACACCTTGAAAAGAATCATTGATAAGCTCTAAATGGCTGCATAAATATTTGAGGTTCTGATTTTGAAGAAATTATTTGAAGACAGTGTGATTTATCTTAGGAAAAAGGTAACATCAGTACGTGTTTATTTTTATTAGTGGAAGTCTTTATAATGGTGGGTGGAGAATGTTTTATCTCAGGAATACGAAAATAGGGCTTATTCGGAGGAACTACGTCATCTTAGCGCCATTTCATCAGAATGTATAACAACACATGTTTATAACAATAACGGCATCAGTTGTTTTTTTCTTTGTAAAACACATTTCTGAATCTGAGGCGATTCTGGCATTGGCGAACCATTCCTTGATTCCCCATTACCCTGTTTACTCAAAGACAAATTCGAACTTCGTTCGTAGAACCATGTTTGGCGTTCAAGACTCGCCCGTTTGAGGGCCGATGATCTGCTTCTTCCATCCTCCAAAAACCGTCATCATAAAAATATTATTGGTTAAATCTGTTTGTTTAGGAATAGTTTCCTTCCATCTTGAAGAAAAGTAACAACTTAAAGGACTCGTCTTTCACTTTGTAGAAATGAAAGTGACATCTTATAAAACCTAGGATTAGAATATAAAAAGTTTCTAGCGTTTTTTTATATACATGATTATAGTCGTTCTGTACCCACTTAGGAAATCTTTCTATCTTGAATCTGAACCCACAAAGCTCGCACTGACTGGTGTCACTCTCTTGCAGCCATCTCTCCAGGCAAGACTTGTGTACGAGGGATAGGGAACCTTTACAATGGCAGGGGGATATGAACATTTCTGAGTTGGGAACGTCGTGGCAGATCCTGCAAAACTCTCCTAAGCTCTTCCTGTTGGAAAAAAACGTATTATTCAATATCGTTTAATAAATAGGCGTCGAAATTATTGGTTCTGATAAATTAAGAGTGCTTCGGATATAACTCGCTATTGTATTAACAACGGTTGGTATAAAAAATATTAAAACTAACATTTTTATTGCTTCTCGCTTTTTTTATTTCTCTCTTTTTTAGGACGGGGGGAGGTCAACCGATGAATATTATGGGAATCCATCAACAACCCATTTTTCAGATTTGGTTTCAAAGAACTCCATACCTGACCTTTTGAGCTGACGTTATTTTTCATCTAAAAGATGACCCTAATAGGCTGAACTTTGGCTGAAATTTTAAGAATAAACTTCTATAAAGGAAGGGGTATCGTTTTGTAATTTAGAACCCTGACTCATCAGATTCTTTTATAAGTAGTTCTTAGCAAAAGCAAAGATGATATTCCCTCACAAAGTCGTCAGTTTATTTGATGCTTAAAATAATTTGTCCTTTATTTAAGGCGTAGGTCATCAAAACGCAGCAAAGGAGTTTTATGTTATATGCTTTATTTTTTAATGGCACCTGAAGAGGTGGGAAGAAGGGAAGAAGTAGGGAAATTTGTAAAATAAAGTACTAAACAATAGAAACATGAACTTTTAGGACAACCAATGTCACATATAATTGAAAACAGTGAAGAAACTAAATTCGGTCAATAACACTTCGATTAGAAAATAATTGTTTAAATGGATTATTTTCCCCCTAAAAGAACTAAAGAATCTGTGCGGATAACTTATATTGATTTAGTATAATTGTAATTATACAGCTTGTGATTTTAATATTTTAAATAATATATTTGTCTATAGGTATTTAACAATAAATAGAACATAATCCTAGGCGTACATTTAGATATTAATTTTATTATTATTGTTATACTAAATGCTACATATTGATTCATGTTACCTTGACTGAATTGTTTCCTGAGACGATTGAAGGCCTGATTTTCCATCTTCGTTCATCAGCTGGAACGTATCTAAGAAAATTAGAAAGGAACTTTAGATGTTGAGATGCGATTCCTGAAGTATCAAACTTTAGTTATATTATTAATTCATTTGGGAACGAATAATTCTTGGAATGGAAAATACACTAAGAAATATTCCTTAGAAAATATTATTCAGGGACCTAACAACAAATGTAGAAAATGTTTTCTCCTTTAAACTTCCTCGCTGGGATCTTGTTCCTCTGGTTCCAACTCTACGACATCTCTCTCCAGCTGTGTCCTGGTTACTACGGTTGTTATATTTCGCCCAACTCCTATTGGGCTTCATCAGACTTGGTGTTCACTGTTGTAGATAATAGAAATTGTTACGGAGTTGCAGAGAATATCTCTCGCCTGACCACAAATTACATACAGTACATTCATCGTGTTATAAAGCCAAGATCAATAAACACTTCAGCCGGTCCTAATCTGAATGAGAACACTAAAATGCATCAACATATCTCATATACTGAAAACAATAATGTAAATCATACATTACCGAGGCTCTAAGGGAGGGAAGAACCATCCTAATATATAAAGGCAAAGGTTCGGTGAAGGACATGGGCTCGTGGAGGCCAATCACTGCCTATTAAATAGTGCGGCGAATCTTAGAGAAGGTATTTGACCGTGAGATCATGTAGCAATTGATTTTCCACTCTTGACAAAGAGGATTCATATGAGATTTGATAGGATGCCACGTTAATATTCGTATAATAGAAAGTATCTTGAAGGAAGCAAGAGGGAGAGAAGACTGTGGTGTCCTAGCCTTCCTTCCTCGATGTTACCGATGCTTTTGTTCATGTCGGTCAACAACAATATTACGGTCATCAAATCAAAAGGCACAGCAACTCAAAAATATTTTAGTTTATTATGTCACAATAAAATCAAAGCTACAGTTGGAACAAGCAAAACAGCCTTAACTGACGTGAGACGAGGAGTTCCACAGGGAGGACCTTTGTCTTAATGGTTATTGATCACCTGTCCTACATTTTCAATTAGACACCAAAAAAGTAATAAAAATGTTGGTAACGTTTGGAGTTAAGATAGTGTTATCTAGGCGCACGATAGTGCGCCAGGCCTATTTCCTGCCTAAGCACACTGTGTATATTACAGCAAGTATTAGAACCGATTTGAACCAGTTAAAGATAAACTTATGAAATTTTACAAAGTTTTTTACTAATTGATGTGAGTAAAATTGAAAAGATTTATGATTCTACATTGAAGTGTTTCTGAGATATAGGCGATGGAAAATCGGAATTTATACGACTCACTCACTCATCAGAATTATTAGGCACTTCTCGAATAGCTAGAGACTTGAAATTTTGCAGGATGATAGACATTAGGGTGTTACTAAAGGCGAAAATTGAAAAATCCTTAAAAAGTTGTGTTTGACTCCACTCCCAGAAAGAGTGCCCGTTTTGTACTTGTTGTTTCTTCGGAAACCCATTATTCCTTCCGAAACTCATCAAGTGCGGCACCAAATGAATCGTCTCCATAAGGAAAACCTATATTTGATGTTTTTAAACGCACCTTAACATTTTTATGTACAATGAAAGGCGGCGGCGACATTAGTTAGACTTGAAACTAATAAGTGTCAGATAAGGACACAAGGGCCTTTCCAAATAATGATCAGACTAGAAGGTGTTATAAAGCTATTAAAAATAAAATACCGACACAATTAAAAGTAGATAGAATAATAATACAAAGTTCAAGTCTCCGCGTCATCTTCCAAACATCGACGTCAACTACTCAAAATTCTCTCACAAAAAGTATTGATATCCTCCCAAAAAACTAACTTTAAAAAAAAAAAGCCAAGTTCCAGGCCCCTCCCAAAAACAGTTTGCCTATGAAAGTTATGATGTCATTGTATTGGGGCAAGTTTTTGGGTCTTAATACCTTGTCAAGAACCTAATAATAACCTCTCACTTATTTTTGCAATTCCAACTTAGCCAGTTTTCGTTATATATTCGAAAGCTTACTCAATTTTCTACAATAACGGTTCCGATGTAATTTAGATGGGACGTTCTGAGGTGGAGAAATAAGTGCTTAGAACATCGAAATTCCTGGTTATGAAAGGTTCATGGTCCTTTCCTCAGTTTTTATTACTTATAGTTTTTGTACTTGGTTTTTACAGTAAAATGAATTTGCGATTAAAAAAAGATAGGTAAAATGGGAAATAATTTGTGATCGTTTGTAACAGAGCTTTCCGAGTGGTAGTCGAAGGGGCAGAGTGAGTAATTTCCTCTACTGTACGTTTTATGTTCATCTTGGCTTTTCTTGGAGTAGGTGATTATATTTTTCACAAAATGTTTACTATATCTATTCCAACAATTACAAATAACACTAAGGATAAGATTTGAAACGCAGTCCCTGCGAGTTGGTCGTTTGTTAATTTGAATAATTGTCTTAGCTGTTAATAATTAATATATAATGCGCTCCCGATTAGAAGGGCAAATTCGCTAGTTGACGTTTTTCTCTTTTATTTCATCGTTCGTCTAGTTTATGTATTTTTTACGGCGTGGCTTGTGGGCCATTAGCGCCGACATCCCTGGTGCAGCGAGGAATTTTCTCAACGAGCCGCGAGATGGGAATATTCCTGCCGCCAATGGGACTCGAAAAAATCTTTAACGAAATAATCTATAGAGTATTTGAAAATAAGGTATAAAAGTATGTATTTACCAGGAACAACATTATTTAGATTGAGTCTACTGGTTAAAAATTACTTTAAAAAGGTAAACTTGTAATATTTAGGTACGTTTTGGCATATTCCTCAGCAACGTGGGGGAAACTAACACACTTGCTGGTAAATGTGCTTAGTTATTCAGCTCCTATGTGACGGGCTTTGTTTATTGTAGTGGCAGCGTAACTTAGTTTATACAGCTTGCGGTACGAAAATACTTATTGTAAAAAATCCATTAAAAAATATTGAAACAATGTTTCCTGATATTGGAATTTGGCTGTAGAGAATGTATGATAAGAGTTGATGGTTAGTACTGGACTGGCATCGGTCTACCCAATGGAGAGGATAAACTTAAGGCAAGTAGTAACCGAATTGCGGTCTATCCTTGCGGTTTCCTTCTACTTAGTGGCTTATCCGCAACTCTCAGCATCGGTAGCCAATCAGCTATCGTCTTTCAAGTCGAAGCTATGCCTTCAGTTCAGGCTCAAAGAGATTCTACGTTTCCCCAGCTGAGGCAGTCCCACCTAAATACCCGTGGTGGTTGTATGTTGTGTAGACAAACGAGCTGGCTTTCTAGTGGTTGTCTTCCATTTACCACGATTTCCCTAGTCTATTTCGAAATAGTTATCTTGAGTCGAACTCTTAGTCGGAGCTATGTCATTTTGGCGCGTCTCCACATAATGCGTGGTGTTTTTATTTATTTTAATTTTAATGTCCTGTTATATTTTCCACAGAATTTTAGGATGGCATTTCTATAGGTTACCATCCTTTTCTAGCCAGTATAAAACTGATGTCATTTCTTGTTTCCAACGAAAAGCCTGTTCTGTTGGTCGAAGATCTCGATCTTTTATTTTAGACAATTATTTTCGTGTTAAATTTCATACAAATAGGATATATATATATATATATATATATATATATATATATATATATATACACACACATTTATTTACATTTATTTATTTACACACAATAGGAGAAGTGTGACCTAAGGGTTTTTCATAAAACATGCAGAATGTCTAAATCTTTTTACGCCTAGCTTTAAAATCCTTTAAACTTTACGCATTATCCACTTTATGTGGAGTTAACTATATAAAAATATACAATAGAAATAAATCTAGGTATTTTAAATTTTCCGGAATAATTTAAATGATATCGTCTTGAAGCTGCTTTATTTGTGCCATCTACCTATATTAATTTATAAGGTGTAATTGAAAACCCACATACGCAATGCCTATACTTCATTCACCCGAGAAACGAAGCATCTAAAACGTTTAAATGAAGGAGCAAAACTATTTCATGTCAGCATTTCCTGATAAGAAAATACTTCCATCCTGAAATTAATTATCATACTTTGCGACGGATGAAGGTTCGACCGTTTCTCTGGTAGATCTCTTTTCTGCTGCCTTTGATATTTTCTTGCATCCACGGAGTCATTTCCGTTGCTCTAAAAAATGTAAAAAAAAAATTGGGGTTAAAAAAAAATATATAAATAGAAATCTCTATGGGGGACAAGTTGAAATGAATCGAAATTAAAATGGTGATTTTGTTCCTCATAGCGTAAACTCTGTGAGGGACAGTTTACTTCTAGTAATTCAAGGACTGCCATTGTAGTTGAAATTAACTGAAATCAAAAATAATTCTACGTGAGGGTTAAGGCGTGAGCTCTTAACAAAGGTCGTGGGTTCGATTCCCACTAGGTGGGTTTTCTTTCGAAAAAAGAAAAGGCATCACCCCTATCCTGGCTAGAAAAGGGTGGTAACCTATAGATAACCCGTCCTAAAATTCGTAGTTAATAATAAAGGGACGTTAAAATTTAAATTTAAATTTAAAAAAATAATTCTATGAAATTGATACGGTACGGTAACAGCTGTTCTGTTATCGTCATAGCAACGTATTCTGCCAAGGCGGGCATGCTCTCTTTAAAACTAAAAATTCAAACCCCTCTAAAAATACTAAATAAATTGAATATAAAAAAAAACTTTCTTAGCGAGTGATTACATTCCAAAGGGAGTGCCCATGCAAAATTTTAAAATTTTCTGTCAAGTGGTTTGAGCGGGGCGATGGTAGGTGAGTGAGTCAGCCAGTGAGCGAGTGAGTAGTACTTGACAAATATATAGTAGACTAGTCTATTATGAATAAATTGTTGTATTATTTTTTGATGATTTGTCATACAGAATACTGAGATGTTCCTTTGAAACTTTACTCTGCAGTTAAATAATGGAAGGATTTGAAATTGTCCCACAATCCTGCATCATGAAGTACACGTTTTCATAAAAAAATACAAAACTATATTTTGTTACTTCTAAAAAGACTCCTGATGGAAGGAACCCGTTAGAAGGCCAGCCAGGTCGCATTACAACTCTGAAGGCGAAAACGGGTTCCGAAAGCGGTTTTGCCATAGAGTAAAACATTTCTGGAGGAATAAGGCCTTCAAGTAATTCAAACTTACCGCTTCAATGTCTCTAGTACCCCTAAATGTAGTAAGTTTATATCCGTGAGTGCATCATTCTCATTCAAAGATTATCGTGAAATAGTTGTGCTGTCAGTTACCTTTGAAGTAGTAGTGTTGGATTGAAGAGTATATAAGTTTGGCTATCTGACAGATTTATGTTAGATATAGATTCAATACTTAAGACCAAATTGGACATAGAGTACTTACAGAAAATTCAGAAAGAGATAGCCAGGATCCATCTTCGTCTCGGATCTCTGAGGTGGTATCTGCAGTCTCAGTCTCTGGTCCCCCGCCTTCACTATCTTCCATCACATCTTATCTTAGAAAAAGTATAGATAATAGAGATGTTAATAGGTAATATAGATGTTAACGCTTTAACAATAAATGAAAGGGTCTCCGCTTGGTCTATTGGTTAGCACTCTGGATTCTCTTACAGGAGGTGTGGGTTAGAAACCCGCCTAGGGCAGGTGTAAAATTATTTCGTGGTTCGCAAATATTTGCAGGGATAAATACAAACATGGAATATTTTTGTTTTATGTACATCGGCTGCAGGGGCGATGAGCACAACATAGAATATCCTTCATGTTTTCGTTGGATGATGGTTGGTTAGTTAGATTATCCGTAGTCACAACCATTGACATGAGAAAAGTAGCCAACATTTACGTGTAAGATACAAAGTTTACGTTAGATTGCACAAACGTGGAATATGTGGACAAACGTTTAAGTCCCTCAGCCATTTTTGAGCACATCAATCCGAAATTCACTTTTTTTTAAAGCATGTGACATGAATTAGCTACTGATTTAACTACACGCAGACGTTACGTGGGAGAGTAATGAAAATGTAACCCCAAAATATTAGTAGCAGTCAACAAATGTAATATGGTTTTCGCCAATCGTCTCCATTCGTTACAACTGAACGTGACTGTGCTGTTAAGAGGAAATACGCTAAAAATTAAATACTGTATCTGAAGTCAGTTTATTTTTCTAGACAGGGGCTAGAACAAAAATGTTTGATGTCGAAGAAATTAAATATTTGTTTGAGCTGTATACATGCATTAAAACTGTATGTTTCAGTAAATTGTGGATAAATTATTTCAGGTATATTTTGCATTAACGAAACTGAAAAAATGTTAGCACCTAAAATGTTATGTGATTTTGATTTAAGATTTCTTCAAGTAACTGAACAAACTAATTTAGCATTGTAACCACTATAGTATTTTAACACTTTTTTGAGAAGGAAAAAGGACCATTGCCTATAAGGACACTCTTTTTTAAATCTTGCCTTTATATAATCAGCTGTTGATGGTGACGAGGAGCATTAGTTGGATTAATTGAATTAAGATAGAATTAAATTCATGAATAGTTAATAAGGGAAGGGTCCGTAGCTTCTTCTCCAGAAAACCAATTTATGTCTGTAGGTCGTTGCCTTAGATCGAAAGTCTTAGCCACTAATATTTTATAATCCCTTGGTCTCAGGGGGGGGGGGGGGCGTAATTTTATTAATTGCATTAAAATTTGAAATACCAAAGTTATATACCTACTATTTCCACTTAGTTCAATTACTAATGTATTTTTAGAGAAATGTCAGTTTTAAATAATTCCATAGTTTTTGGTAATGTTAATGGAGGGGGGGGGGGTAAGGGGCGAGTGAAGTAATTTGGACATGGCACAGTGGAACGACTAATGGATAAAACCGCGACATAGACAAAAAATAATTTGTTTTTGTCATTAAATTTTGTATTAACTCGTTCTTAAATTTTTCTTAGATTTTGTTTTTAGATACTTAAGGAAAATTGGACTATTTGAAGAAATATGACGTATACGTATATGGCTTTCTATGTTTGTATACGAGCTTATCTGTTTGTGTATGTGTATATGTGTATGTATATATATTTTTCTCTTTACGACCTCCTATCATTAATACGTATGAACTATGATTTCAAATTCATAAAGATCTAAGTCTATAATTCTATTTACAGACTGCCCTATCTGCCTCTGTATTGTTCGTACCATTTTATAGTCTATGCAAATTGTATTCGTAATTTTTATTTTTTTTATTTTTCCATTTTTTTAATTATTTCATTTTCAAATTTGTTAACAATTGTTTACTATTGTTTATTCTTATGTATGTATTTTAAGTGATAAATTGCCCTTGTCGCGGTCTCACTAATAAACAAATAAATAAATAAATTAAATTTTTCCAGTATATTAACTCACTATAGGTTTTGAAGAATTATCAATTAACTGATATTTTTTGAGGACGAAGTACAAACCGGGATGATACCGCAACCAAAGAAAAGTACCTTGAAATTTTGATTGAATAGTGTTAGCCATCATGTTCCTTTCTACTCAATTCACATTTAGTTGCTATTTGAATTTTTAAAAACAAATCATCGCCTGGAAAATATTTTTCGGAAAAAATAGAGGGCTGTTTCGATAAAATTTCACTTTTTCAGTCCATTTTGTATGGCAAAGGTCGATTCGTTGCATTGTTTTCATTACGTTTTCTACTTGAAATATTCGCCAAAATTAACTGCGACCACCTGCGACCTTGGGCACAATAACAAATGCAGAATTTTTAGCTTTTAGGGGGTTTTTACTTCGTTAACGCAAATATAAATTGTTTTTACTTCGTTAACGCAAATATAAATTGTTTTTACTTTGTTAACGCAAATATAAATTGTAGACAGTGATTACATGTTCTTATTATAACTGTTCAACAACATACTTGTAAACATACTCATGCGCAGGGATGTAAAATTGGGAAATAAAGAACTCTCATTTGAAATGTTGATAAACTATTTATTCAAAAATAATTTTAGATTTAGGGCCTCCTCACCCATCGTAACCTGTCGCTTATGGGCGTACGTGCTATGCGTTTCCGCTCGCTAAGCTCGCTCAAGAAGATATCAAAACTGTAGTCAATACAACTCGCTAAGATTAATAGCATTCAATTAATTTTTGTGAGTTGGATTGACTAGAGTTTTGATGTCTTCTTGAGCGAGCGGAAACGCATGACAGGTATCCCATAATGCGAAAAAATATAAAATATAAATTAAAAAGTCGTTCTCAACTTAATAACCTAATACGTTAACTGTTAAAATATTATAATTGAGAACATATGTTTTTATTGAAAAATGAATTTGCGTTAACGAAGTAAAGAAGACCCGCTGTTCGTAAATAAAGAGGTGGTAAAAAACCTAATACGATCACAAAATATCTTCTATTACCATTCTTCAGTTGTTATTTGGCTTCCTAGTCTCGATGTTTAAAACGGACGTTAAAGAAAAGGCATCACCCCTATCCTGGCTAGAAAAGGGTGGTAACCTATAGATAACCCGTCCTAAAATTCGTAGTTAATAATAAATGGACGTTAAAATTTAAATAAATAAATAAAACGAACGGTGACCTTTTCGATTTAATCAAAGAATGTAGATTGTTTAAAAAATGAAATGTGTGCTCTCCCACTCTCTTACATTCTCTCTCTCTCTCTCTCTCTCTCTCTCTCTCTCTCTCTCTCAGAGTAAAATTCAGTGAAATTTACATACTTTTTCTGTTAGTATCCTAACACTTAGAAAGCCAAGTCCAACATATCGGCTTTCGTTCCAGTATGACGGGAAGGTTAAGGGGCCCGTGAGGTTATTTGGACAGTAGCACAGTGGCTTGTAATTCCTCTCGGAGGCCCTGCTCGAACAACCGAAGCCAATACGAACACTATGTTAATTAATATACTCAAATTGTCGTAGAATACAGATTACGAAGATTACATTATTCCACTACCTAAAACATCTTAGGAAGCCCATAATGTGTTTTTATTTAAATTTTAACGTCCAATAATATTAACTAAGAAAGCCCATAGTGACTACCGCTTAAACATTAAATACTGGGGGGGGGGAGGGGACATTGAAGGTTGCAATGATGAATGAAGATTATTTAAGTTTTTTCTTATTGTAGAGAATGACTTGTATTTATCGAGCTGACTATGAGGATTTGTAGTTTTGACATTAGAGAAACGACATTGAAGAAGATATATTGAAAGACAAAGCAAATTGTACATACATCATTGAGGTTCCTTTGTAGTCTCTTCCTTGAAGGCTCGTCTCGTCCATTCAGTATGTGTCAAGTGAGATCTAAAATGTACGAGTACATCCCTTTCGATTAAGATTTTAGTTCTATAACCTAGAAGGCGCAAGCATGATTAATTCGAACATATGTAACGTAGTACATAGCTTATGCCTTCAATGAACCTCGGCAAGCTTGTTGGCCTTATAATGTTTAGGTATTAGCACAGGTTAGTGGGTTCAATTCCCACAAGGTTCGGTAGCTATTCTTTCCAAAAAAAGAAAATGCATAACATCTATCATGGGTAGAAAATGATGGTAAACTGTAGATAACCCGGTATTATTTGAATATCGTTGATCATCAAATTTAAGCAACGTTGGGCGTGACCAGTACTCGAATTAGTAACCACGAGCTGTTGGGTGAAAAGTTGTTGACCTGTAGATAGCCCTGTACTATTAGGCCGTTTTTGATAAACAGTATGAAAAAAAAAACAAAAAAAAAAAAACGAATTGGTTAAATCCACCATGTGTGTATGTATATATATTTATTTATTCATCATGTTTGTTATTCAGGTGAATCTTTACATATCCCCTAAATTATAGCCCGTTCAGTTAGCTGGAATAGTTTTAATCCCGCATGCAGGAAATTCCGAGAGAAATATTTCCGATGGTTCCGCCATTATCCTTTCCATTGCAATGTACAACACGCTTCTTTAAACTCAATAAAAACTGATTATGTCTTGTTTAGGACCAGGAAATTTTTTAGTGTTCCACTGAAAAATGGTTATCACTAGGAGGTATAAATGCACATTCCTCCGAAGGAAAGTAGCTATTGAGGTTGGACTCATGACGGAATTTTTGAAACATTTCTTCAAATCTTTATCGATCCTACCTAGTAGACACCGAAAATGACCCTCGTTAAAATTTATATATATATATATATATATATATATATATATATATATATATATGTGTGTGTGTGTGTGTGTGTGTGTGTGTCTGTTAACACGATAGCGGCCAGAGTTTTTGTTTTTTCGTCACGAAACTTGGTATGTAGCATTCAATTAGCAAACGATTGAACGAGTTCGTTAACCACCAAAGTCGGTCCACCGGAAGGGGGGGTTTACCCCGAACCCAAAACACTAATTTGACCATTTAAGCCGTAATATTTGTTATATTTCAAGGAAACGTGGTATTCGTAGTGGTAATATAGAGAGAAAAGTGAGATATAAAAATGAACTAAATCGGTTCATTATGAGGGGGGGGGGGGGGTTTACTCCGGACCCACAAAACCAATTCGCCACTACCAGCCGTGATTTTTGGTATATTTCGACGAAACTCGGTATTCGTAGTGGTAATCTACAGGTAAATATGTGTTGTAAAAATAAACTAAATCGGTTCATTAGAAGGGGGGGGGGGTTACTCCGGACACAAATTCCTAATATACTCATACCGGTCGTAATTTCTGCTGTATTGTAACGAAACGCGGTATACGTCGTGGGTAACTCATGAGAAAGAAGTGTTGTAAAAATGAGCTGAATCGGTCAATCGGAAAGCGGGGGTTTACTTTGTAATATATTTCAATAGAAAATCCCGCCAGACGTAGGTTCACAAAGCCGCCGCAAGGAGCGCTTTCTACCACTAGGGGGACTATATCCTGTTCCTGCGTTAGATCAAAATACGATAATATGAGTTTTTTTGTATTTATTACGTAGTGTAGTAGGTACCATGTGTAAACATAACTCTGGAAGAAAATTAATAATTTATCAGATACTCAATACAAATTTAAAAGAGAACTATTCATGTTTTTATTTTATTTATGTAGGATATTTTAAGCAAATTGTTCTGGAAAGCAGTCTACACGTCCAAATTCTGAGGAAAGTGCTTAGTTATGCAGCTCCTGCGTGACGGACTTACTTTTTAGTCTTAGTTTTGGATAGTCATTGATAAATATTAGACACTATTTCCTTTGTCTAACCTCTTAATGCCTTCCCTGGCCTTAAGAGACAGTTTTTATGAAGTTTCACGAATTGTGTTGTTCCTTGAGATGGGAGAATGCAAATGGTGGAAACGTCGGGAATATTTCCGTAAAAATTTCGCGCATGCGGAATAGAACATTTCTCTCAATCTGGTCGTCAATGGATGCCTATAGGGAGGATCTCCATTATGTGTAGAGTATTGTTGGACATCATGTTATGATCACCCTGGCTACTGTATAGCCGGCATGAGGTAATTAGATATGCTCATGATATAGTCCTAATAGAGTGTTTGCAGCTGATACGGAGCGTGATCATGAAATGGTGCCGCATCAGGGGTTCTCCATTACTGTGACTAGATTAATAATTTCATTTACGAGGAGAAGTGATCTCAAATTCATACTCAATGCACAAATACCAAGTATCTGAGAATCGTCCTGTATATCCAGCACAGCTTGAATGTTCCTTTAACTTTTGAAATTGGAATAAAATTACTCAAATGAGGACACGGGACGATTTTTATTATTTTACACCTACTTTCTGCATATAGAAAAGCCTAAATAAATTAGAAACCAAATAAGTATTATTGAAATCTAATAACACGAATCTGTAACTGTTTCGAACCCGTGACCTCCCAACTGGGATTCCTAGACGACTTTGACCTAACCTATTACACCCCCATATCAAGACATACATGTATGCCAAGTTTGGTAAAAATCGGTCTAACGGTGTGAATTTTTATTAAAAAAACCCAATAACATACAGCCAGCAACTGGTAGACGTTTTTGACCTGGCCTATGACAATCCCCTGATCAAGACCAACCTGTCAAAATCCCCTGATCAAAATCTGTCAAACGCTATGGGTTTGTATAAAGAACAAACAGCTGGTAGATTTTTTTGACCTAGCCTAGGAGATTTCCCGTATCAAGACCTACCATTATTCCAAGTTTGGTCAAAATCGGTCAAACGATGTGGATTTGTATAAGGGACAAATATACAGACCGACAGCTGGTAGACGTTTTTGACTTAGCCTACGACACTCCTCAGATTAAGATCCACATGTGTAGCAAGTTTAGTCAAAATTTGACGAACGGTGTGGATTTGTATAAGGGACAAACATACAGACAGACAGTTGGTAGACGTTTTTGACTTAGCCTACGACACTCCTCAGATTAAGATCCACATGTGTACCGAGTTTAGTCAAAATCGGACGATCGGTGTGGATTTGTATAAGGGACAAACATACAGACAGACAGCTGGTAGATTTTTTTGACCTAGCCTATGAGATTTCTCGTATCAAGACCTACGATTATTCCAAGTTTGGTCAAAATCGGTCAAAAGGTGTGGATTTGTATAAGGAACAAGCAAACAAACAGACAGGAAAACATACAGACACGTATCATCCCATCAGTAATGTCGGTTTTTATTGTTCTCTCTGTTTATGTTCTCTCCTTTTCAAATTATTTTTGTTTACATTTTTTGTTTATTATAGCATTAAATATACCTACTTCTGTTTATCATGTTTTGGTTGGTGAAGCTTATTTATTCTATAATTTAATTTGAAATGGGTCTCCTAAGACACCACTTACGCCATGTTTGGGAATTCGAGAAAGGAGAAAATGCTGCTTCAACTTGTAGAAATATTTGGCGAAAATGTCATTAGTGAGCCACAAGTGATGCGGTGGTTTTAAGGATTTTGAGCGGTAAACCGCAAGCATCAAGGCGAGTCTCGTACAGGTCGAACAAAAAAGCTTAACGACGAACTCCTGCAGGCTAACTTGGATCGGCACATTCTACAGTCCACCGACGTAAACCGACACTACTTAAGGGATGACCTGATACATAACACTAATCTTTGGGTCTGATCTATAGTTTACCGAATATATTATATTATTATAATATACTGAAACACGAGTTTTATTAGTAAACACGAGTTTTTAACAGGGGTTTTACCTTGTCTTTGGCTGGCATATCAAGTTCCCTTGATGATCTTCATCAGAAAGACTTATCTACTATTAATCAAACACCTGCTACTCAGAATAGGACAGCTAATATTCAGGGGGAATATCCGGTCATTAATTCTTCAAAATCGTTCAATGTCAAGTTTTAATTATTCCTCTTGTGTTCATAAGGATCAGCCGTTGTTTTAATGAAATAACTTTTACGGGTTTGCTTTGTAACTTTTAAACATAAGGGGATGAGCAATTATATATTAGTATTTTATGCAATTATATATATTTACAATAACCCAATGTTTTGTCATTAATTTAATAAATTCTCAACTTATCGCATGAACAATAAACTGTTTAGAAAATGCACTTATACATTATAACTTATTATTCTATATCCGGACAATACGAATGAACGATTTTATGCATATTTACAATAACCGAATATTACTACAGGTGTTTTACTATACTCTAAATTTATTTATTAATATAATATTGAGTCTCTCCGTAGTCTAGTTGCTACCGCCAAGGAGTTTAATTCGGAAGATGTGGGTTCGAGTCCCGTTTGCAGCAGGTTGAGTTCTTTCATGTATTAGCCCGCTGAACGAATTCCCTGCTACACCATTGTTTATAATGGGTGGCAACCTATAGCAGATTTTCTGACAATCTTCTTATTGATTCTGCTATTTCTAACGCAGAGCTGTGTGTCCCAGTCTTTTCCGGCTGGGCCGTAGTAACCCAGATGTTCAGAAAGTGGGACTCCCTAGAATAGGCACTGGACTCGAAGCAAACTGCCTTGACTATTTCAAGTCGTCAAAACATTTTGAGGCCAGAAATACCTCACAAATACGTTTGAAATAAAAATTCTTAATACATTTTTCATCAATTATCAAATTTATGTGGATAGGAACTTTATTAAAAATCAACGGTTCAACGGTTGCGAATTGTGACCGACGAGTAAGGTGACATCCGCCTGTCGCTTGTGCCACATCATCCATTCCATAAAGTGGAACTTTATTTTCCTCAAGAACCAAAACAAGTAGCAGGGCAGAATGCGGCTGTGAGCGTATACTTGGAGCCTTCTTGGAAAGATAGCTGCAACCTATTAAACAAATCTGGTCTATTACTTAAGTAATGCCATAAATAATATCAATTTATTGAATTTATCAAATTTTATTTATATTTATATTTCCTTAACTTCTCGGCATACATCAACAGCGGTGTGGTTTTCCAAACCACGAATTTTCGTGAGCATTAAAGCCGGTTTTGTGAGGTGGTACACGATGTTAGTTCGTAAGCTGAAAGCATAATCTGCTGTACCAAAAATGATCATACAATATATAAAACCTTAAGAAGCAAGCTGTAATGCCAGAGACAATTGGCGGTTTAAAAAACCTCACCGCTGGCGCCATCTGCCAAGCCAGAGAAGGGGAAATAACACAGCAAAGAAGATTAAAAGAGAATATTATATTTATATACGCGATTTTTTTATTTTATTTTTTTTATAAGGTAATTTATTTAATACATTTCACAAATATCAACACTCTGGAACTGTATCATCGTTTCTTTCTAAGTAAACTTAAACAAATAATTTTTTTTTTTTTATTTATAGATTATAGGTGCTTCTACTGCCAAGGTCATTAGCACCTTAAACAAATAATATTGCAATTTTTGTTCCCAACTCACACGGAGTAACAGTTAAATTAGAAATTGATTTGGTGATATCGTCCCTGCCATGTCAAACTATCGAATATGCAAAATCTCTTTTTTAGATTCGGGACTTTTCTCTTGGATTGTGGACGATACGGCTTGTTGCAACTCTAACCCCTTTATAGAATAGCCTTTAATGCCTTAAATAAAGCATCAAATAAGACCCTTTTTGAATATATTATTTCGTCAATGGATAAAATATGTTCGTTCCTATTTTGGTGCGATTTTCATATTCGTTAGTTTGACATGGCAGGGACGTTAAGTTGGAAGGATGCTCTGCATCACCCGCAGTGACGACTTATCATCCATTGAAGGTCTGACTATGAGAACCTTGTTTCCATATAATCTATAACTGGTGTTATTTCAAAATCTCAGAACAGGAAATCTTAATGCTCCCAAACCTATCTCTATATTTTTTGACAATGTTACATTTTATTTATAAATTCATGTTGACATTTAAAACATATTTGAATTCCTGCTGGAACGAAATATTAAAGAAAAGAGAGATTTTTAGGGGTAATTTGGTACCTCTAACAAGCATAAATCGACAGAGTCGATTGATAACGGATACAACCCTCTCCCTCTATCTGTTTCTTTACTACCGCCAACTCGCAATAAACGGGGTTTTGAAAACAAAAAAAACAAAACGATTATCATTTTTAACACACTTGTTTTATTTTAAAACTAAAAAGAAACAGAGAAAACGCCGGAAAAGTGGTAAATTCTGCGAACGAAATCAACACATGCCAAACATAAAACACAATTTTTTACGGGATCGTAATTTGTATTGAATTTCTTTGATAAGACATTTCTTATGCTTTCGAGTGATCATTATTTTATTATTATTGTTATTTATTGGCAATAGACCGTATCTGAGGCGAATATCATTTAATTCCTTGTTGTAGGCGCTATATTATACGATGCCACTCCAAAACATTAATTATCACAAATGATCGGTGAGTATTTAGATATTTAAGTTATGTATAATCAAGAAAAAAAATTAAGTAGATAAATAGAAAAAAAAATATAGTGAATACGTGGCGTTAATTATCAGGCTGTACCGTATGAAATGTCAGTTTTGTTTACTTTGCGATTTAATCCTTTACCTTTTTTATTTCATTATTTACAAACATCATTGTTATTCATATAGAATTAAAGCTCTTTTATTCCTATTATTTAATCAGTAACTTGCGTACTGTGTTGTGAGAACGATCCTCTGAGAAAAAAATAAAACTTAAATTATGACTTCAACGGAAATCCGTATTATTTTTCGTTATGAATTTACGCTCGGTTATAGCGCCGCTGAGGCGAGTATGAACATTAACACGGCGTTCGGGGAGGGAACGGTGAATAAAGAACGGTAAACGAACTGTTTACCGGTGGTTTTCCAGGTTTCGAAGCGGAAATTTTGACCTTGACAACGAGGAGCGAGGAAGGCCAGAAACCAAGCTTGACAATGACCACCTGAAAGAAAGGGTTGAAGCTTGTCCCTCAAGAAGCACTAGGGAATATGCCAAAGAACTCGGAGTAGGAGCCACGACAGTTTCAAGACATTTGAAGGAAATCGGCAATTCCAAAACTGACATTTCATATGGTACAGCCTGATATTTAATTAATAATTATACACTTCGGAAGAAGCGGCGTAAAACAATAAAATAAAATAAAATAAATAAACATTTAATTCAGTAAAATATCACTGTGGAATGTCTGTTCTTCTGTCACAAGTTCGGCCGAGTTCTTACTGTCCAGGCCGCCATCATAGTGTTAGATGTATTACTTTAGTCTGTAAGTTATCATTTACTCACCACGATTTAGCAACCGTTTTTTGAAATATTAAAGAATTAATAATATTAATATTAAAGTCGCAAACTCCTCATCCTTGGATATAATATTTAAAAAAAGTAAATTTTTCTACTCTAAACATAAAATATAGAATAATAACCACAACATTTACAATGTTAGTTTCATAGAATATCAAACGATTAAGAACATTTAAAATGTTCATTCAAAGTAGGTGAACAAAATGTCTCGTTTTTTACATTTTTCCAATGATGATGATCACGATATTTAAGGCAGTACAAGAGAAGCTGAAAACTGCTAATCATTGTCTGTTTATACTTTTTATTTTCTCAAACTTAACAATATTTACATATAGTCTTCATTTGGATGAATGTGGAAAGTCTGACAACATTAATTTGTTAAACTATGTAAGGATATACATATAGAATACGTGGTTCTATTAATTTCTTGATAAATAACACAAGAATTTGAATTGTTTTTTACTTTGTATTATTCGTAAGTACTGTAAGGAGTGGGTGAGAAGTTAGGGCCGATGGTGTCTTGAAGATTGACAAAACACTGTCTTCGATACCAGTGGTACCATTTTCTCATGTACAAGTCTAAATGCATCAAAAACCAAGTCCAGTAACAGCCGTTCAGAAAACTTGTTGACGTCACCAGAAGCAAGCGGCCAGCAATTTTCAACAAGAAATCTGTATCCTGAACATTTTCATTAATTTATAAATATGGGACAAACATATTTTTTCTACGCTAATTTATCACACAGTCTGGGCTAGATGTGAGTTTATCAGATAAATTAAGAGGTTTAATGGTAAAAAAGTCCGACTCGCAGGAACTGCATCATCTTAGCGCGGTTCCGTTCTTATCCCTAGTCTAATTTGGAAAGATTAAAATAGAATCAGTTATTATTTTGGTTCCACCAGTCTTGAAAGGTCTTGATTTATGATCTTACCTGTATGGGTCGGCAAACCCATAAGTCGGCCAGAAAGGCCTCCGCTCGGAGGCATTTGGAAAGCCTTGGGATCTCTCTCTTTGAACGCTACATTTCTAACAATAAATTGATCTTCTTATTTTTGTTAATCTGTTTTATTGTCAAATACATTATCCGACTATAAGCAATTAAAAAATAACAAGGAATATAACAAAACGAACCGTTTATTTTAATTACTTTTCGTTCTTTTATTAAACCCGAAAATAAACAATATGAATACAAGTAATCAGTCTTGTTCGAGCATTTGCGTAAATTTGGTACGCATACAACTATTTCTGAATGATAAATAGTGATTAACAAATTTAAAATGGGCAAAACAACATGAAATCACCTCTATTATCAATAGGATTTATGCGACTATTCAAAATATTATTGAAAATTTTAAAAAAGAAAACAGAATAATAAGAAAATCTAGAGTCATTACAAAAGAAACGGTTCCTGTTCATATCCCTATTGTCATTTGAAAAGCTTAGAATAGTAACAGATAATATTTTCCTCGGCCTTTGTTCAAAGGGCTTTATGAGTTTACCTGGTCGGGTCCGCCAGACCCTAGAATCCTCTTCTATCGATACTTCATTTCATACGTTTCAATGCATTGGAAAATATCAAAATTTTTCACATATTCCTGTGTTCTTTTACTATAGTAATAATTCTACAAATAAAATCAATTAAAAAATAAAATAAAAAAACCAACACCATGAAGGCAATTGAAAATATTCAAAAGACGTCGTCGAATCTCCTTCTCTTGGCAAGCTATATTTCTAACAATGAATTGTTTTTCTAATTTTACCTAGTCTGTTTGATTGTCAAATACATTATCCAACTACAAGCAATTAAAAAATAACAAGGAATAAAAACAGACAAAAAGAACCGTTCGAATAAATGAAATCAATTACTTCAAAGTTCAAGCACTAGGTTCTCCGATTGACATCACCTAATCAAAAATTGTTTCAGAATCTTTTTGTAGAGAATTTATAAAGCTTTCAAATAATTTCTATCCAATTATCAATCCCAACCTGGTTCGAGATATTAATGGAATTATACGAAGTTCCCAAAACTTTTCTTGTCTGTTCATAAAATATTTTATTCTAACCCTTCCTTAACTCCAAACGTAACCAAAAGTTTAACATGTTAGTTTTGATGAAATTCAAACATGCAAAAAAATGTTTCAACTGAATCCCATGATTCTAAGTAACCAAACCAAAAACTTGATTTAACAACTTTTTTCCGATTTTCTCAGAAACGGTTAAAGCTATCGGCTTAAAAATGGTTTCATTCGTTTTACTAGCCCAAGAAGCCTATAAAACGAGTACTTACAAGCATATAAACTCAAAAACTTAAGCGTTTTCGATTTTTTATGCGCAAATTTCGCCCCAATCGCCATCTTCCATTGAACGGATTCTGCTGGTTAACGAACTTGACCTTTCAAATTAGAAGACAGATTTTTGTACCAAATTTCATCAAATCCGGACCATTTTTGAGCCGTCAGGAGCGCGAACAGACAAGCATATATATAAATATATATATATATATATATATATATATATATATATATATATATATATATATATATACACACACAAATTTGAACCACCTATATTTTCGTGATCTATGGGGTCTGGAACGAGAATGTTTCTGGTCGGCACGTCCGGATCGCGTCGTGAGGTCAACCTCATAAGCGGGTTCTCCCTATGAAGATAGGGAGGAACCGCGTTAAAACATTATTCAGCAACTATTTTTCCAATTTTCTCGAAAACGGTTAAAACTATCGCCTTAAAAATGGTGTCATTCGTTTTCCTAGGCCAAGAAGCCTATAAAACGAGTACTTGCATGCATATAAAGTAAGCGGAACGATTTTTTTCGCGCGAAATTCGCTCCAAAAACCATGTTCCGGTGGGCGGATTCTGTTGTTTAACGAACTTAAACTTTCAAATTAGACGAAAGTTTTTTGTACCAAATTTCATCAAAATCGGTCCGTTATTCGCTGAGCTTTGCCGCGAACAGACAAATATATATATATATATATATATATATATATATGTATATATATATATATATATATATATATATATATATATATATATATATATATATAAGATCCGGATTTTTTCATGAGATCAGCCTTATTAGCGGGGTTCCTCCCTATGTAGGGAGGGAGGAACCGCGCTAATAAAGACAGGATAAACATTTTTAACAAGAATTGAACTAATATTGAAATGAATTTTTACACAAATATAGAACATATCGAAATAGGCGGAAGATCAAAACACGCTAAAATGTAAAATGAAGTCTCAAAGCAAAGCAAGACCTTAGGCTACAACAGGAAACTCACAGTATACTAAGCGAAAGTTACTCCATTTAAGAACCGATTTTACGAATGAGATTTATTTATTTATTAATTATAGGTGCTCCGACTGCCAAGGTCATTAGCACCTCACGAACGGATCTACCAACGTTGTTGTTATATGCATTTGCATTTGTGCTGTGTTATATATATATATATATATATATATATATATATATAGAACACGAAAAGACATTTTTAATTAAAAAAAAACTATCATTTGATAATATATAAAGAATACATGTGCGTTTATATTACTTTGAAAGGTGTATTATATTTTAAATATTAAGTCGACAAGCTTACGGTTTGCCAAGTAATACCCTCGTAGGCTTCCAAGAGCACATCAATATCTTCCATATTGACGAATGTCATGTGGTTCATAATGAAAATGAATGGAGCTGCGAGGATGACGTTCATCATATCCTTGAGGAAATGACCTCTGTCCCGTACGGTACTTGGATCCGTCAGCCAAATCCATAAAGATCTATGTATCGGGTATCTGCAGCAAGTGGACAAACACAAATGTTGATTAATGGAAAATATAATATTACTAGTGATATATTAAGTTTGATGATAGGAAATCTCGTACGACCCGATGATGCAATCCGGACAAGCAACTGAGTTTTTTTTATTTGCGGTTAATTTCAAATATGATGGGAGACCTTAAATTACTAGAAATGAACATTGATTTTGTCCCTCATAGAGTTTACACTGTACCTGATGGTCCATCCGACGCAATAATATCCCGAACCCTTGCACTGCCTCCTGACCCATCAGTATCCCAGTCAGAACACTTCTTGGTATCACTCCTAAATATAATAGTTGTTTCCAAATGATATCTTGGAAACATAAATTTTTACGTCCATTATTGACAATGAATTTTAACCTGTATTGGGGAGCTGGGTTATCTCCAGGTTATCTGTTTCTTGACAATGGTCCGGAGCGCCCCAGAAACATTATACTTTCATTACTTATCAATTGATGAATAACATATAGTATGACAGGAACCGTGGTATGATGGTACATTATTTAGCGCAATAAAATAACTACATATCTTGCTCCGTGGGACGGGTAGTCAGCTAGTATAGTATAAATATATTACCTTCATCAGAGAAAAGTTATCTCACGAATAAATGACGGGACATGCCGTAATAGAATAATAAATGATCGATGCCTTTCCTAAGCCACATTGTCTTGTACTTCTGGTCGTTTAAACTATTGCAGATGTTATAATCAAAGATTGATTTTGAAAGTCACAGACGATATTTAATAGCACTTAACGCATGGAATAGGTAATAACTTGTAGTTTGTGCTATTTCCTAGGACTTCATTACATTAATTATACTAGTGACCGGTCTCTTAGAACACCCAGAGGTTGGAGTGCTATTACCTAGGACAACATAAGAGCCTGAAAATAACGAGGCAGTGATGAACAATTTATGACAAGTTGAAACTTCTGTTGGGGCAGGTTCAAGCTAAACCTTTTATTTGCTGTACAACTGTTTTCTTTTCACAGAGAAAGAGACTTGACAGTGAAGTGACAATGAATATTTTGATTTATGAGACGAACTTATATACTTGCATGTAAGTATTTATCAATCGAAATAGTTGGATTTAATAAAATAATTATTTGTGTGCAGCTTATAACGATAATTTAATTGGTTGGATATTTTGTTGGACATGGCAATTCTTCTAATAACTACTGGATATTTGGAAGTGAATCATACCTTGGCTTCCTTAGTACAGCAAACTTATGCCCACAGAGTTCACATTTGTTGGAGTCACTAGCTACCAACCACTGTTCCAAGCAGGACTTGTGAACCAACGAGAGGGTACCTCTGCAAAGACAAGGGGATATGTTTCTTTCTTCTAAGTTTTTTTCATGACAGATTCTGCAGAAACCTCTGTGGATAGTCAATACATCCACCGGTTAGAAGGTTAAGTTTAGAATTTTATCAAATTAAGGCCTGAAGTGTTTCTTTTACGAAATATAATGTGTTAGTAATCTTTCATATAACTCGAATCATTTTTAAAACGGAAAAGAGACGAATCCTTCAGTTCGTGGGGGGGGGGGGTTAACCAATAGCTAAAAGTACTTGATTCCCAGTAGGGAAATGTAGTAAAATAGAAAATAATTAACAAAAAATATGACACCTGGTAATTTAACATTTAGTGTCAATGAATATTCAGCTGATACATCTTTCTACCATTTTAAATGTTTTAATCATGACTCAAACGGAGCAAATGCAAGGTTCGCCTCAAGGTTTGTTTTAATTTTTAAGGAGGCCCGGTGGCCGTGAGTGTTAAGCGTGAGCACGAACTCCGTGCCAAAGGTCGTGGGTTCGATTCCCCTCTATGGGGGTGGTGGCTTTTCTTTAGAAAAAAGAAAAGGCATCAGCCCCATCCTGGCTAGAAAAGGGCGGTAACCTATACAGAACCCGTCTCGAAATTCTCAGTTAATAATAATGGACGTTAAAATTTAAATAAAATAATGATGATATGTGGAGAAATATGTATAGTAATTTGCTCCAGATACGGTGCAAGAAAGAGCGTGAAACCATTAGAGGAACAATAACTGCTACATTTTGTAGCAGTTTTATTGATTTGAAATGAATAATAATATGTTTAAATTGCGATAAAATGAGGTATTCTTTCAATTCGAGCAAGCTAATACCAGAATGCTCAAAGAGTAGGGAAGAAAGGATATTTTAATTAATCTAAGGGATTTTAAAGAAATGGTATGGTGCTTGAAAAAGGGGAAAGTCATTTTTCCAATTGACTGTCAAACTACAAGGTTCTAAGGAGGCGAGATCAAATTCTGCTTTGTTGGAGTTCTCCCGTTCTTTTTACGAGAGCCCATTCAGAGTGGTCGGAGAGAGAATGCCTTTTCAATCAGAAGGATAGCACAAGTTTATTTGATCTTTTACGCTCTCTTCCGATTTCATCTTTATTCAATTATATTTCTGAAGTTCGTCAGTGCAGATCATTTATTTTAATTAATATGTTTTGACTGCCTTTTAGGCGGGCAGCGCTAAAAGGTTCGTGCGGCGGTCAGCAATAATGGAACATCATATGGGACGTGTTATCTTTGTGAGAAATATAGTTCTTAATTTAAATAAAGAATATACATTCAACAAGCAAGATAGAATTCATGTATTTTTTATTCAAACAACATAACCTCAAAACATTTGATTTTCAATGAATAATTCAGTTTCTTCACTCATTTTATCGCGCGATAAATCTCTAATTTTGTAAAACAGTATCGCGTCAAAGCGATAAAGACAAGCTCGCATAGACAGATCGTCTTTTGTTTGACGGAGCTAATGAAATAGTCTTTAATACATGTAGATCGTCTCCCAACCTCGATCAGATATCGCTACCAGCCGCGATACAGATCGCGTTCTGTCTGCCCGAGCCTTCACGTTTTTCGCACGGTTGCTTTGCCAAATGCGCTATTGGTCTCTATTTCACAGCATGGAATGTTAGCTCATATAGGATCCAGGCTACATATTAACAGGAAGCCAGACGATTTTATATGATCTAAGGCATGCAGTAAGTGTCCCTTCTAGAATTATACATTTTTCAGTGATTTATTTTTCAAATCAGTATATTTTGTACTTCTTTGCATGAATTAACTTGCTACGCTTTAATATGAAGGCCAATTTCCAGGCTGTTCAGCTAATGTGTGTACAAAAATAAAGAAAGATTTATTTTGAGGATATGCTGAGTTGATTATTGAAGTAATGTAACTCTGGTAGATAAAAACCATTACCTCGGAGGAGTGGGTGGTCTGGTTCCTATGTCACAATTGTTGGATGACAAAGAAACATTCTCGTCTACGATGAACTGCTCTGGGTCATATTCGCTTTGAGCATCTTCTTCTACTTCTGATTTGGACGCATTGTCCACGGAGACAACTTCCGTACTTGAAGCAGGAGAATTTGCTGACATTGACCTAGTGGTTCCTTTTGCAAAAGAGTCTTTGTAGTTATTACATGGTCAAGGAAAAGCATTGAGTTTAAAAATCTGACACGCAAAAAAAGTTTAATATGAGTGGGATTCCATCAAATATTTATATCTTATGTTCTTTGGTGGTCAGTGAAGGGAATACGTCGGACCAATCATATAAGTGTATAGGCTAGACCAATCATAGAAATTTATAGGCTGGGTCAATTAGAGAATGCAATGAGTCGGACCTATGATAGAAATGTATACGTTGGACCAATCATAGAAGTGTATAGGCTGGATCAATCAGAGAAGGCAATGATTTGGACTAATCATAGAAATGTATACGTTGGAGCAATCATAGAAGTGTATAGGCTAGACCAATCATAGATGTGTAAAGGCTGGATCAATCAGAGAAGGCAATGAGTCGGACCAATCATAGAAGTGTATAGGCTAGACCTATCATAGATGTGTATAGGCTGGATCAATCAGAGAAGGCAATGAGTCGGTCCAATCATAGAAGTGTATACGTTGGACCAATCATAGAAGTGTATAGGCTGGATCAATCAGAGAAGGCAATGATTTGGACTAATCATAGAAATGTATACGTTGGACCAATCATAGAAGTGTATAGGCTAGACAAATCATAGAAGTGTATAGGCTGGATAAATCAGAGAAGGCAATGATTTGGACTAATCATAGAAATGTATACGAGAACCTGAGTTCAAAACTCCATTGCGCTAAAGAACTCTTCTAATATCTTCGTTCCTCGGCTCCAAGACCATCCTTAGCCCATCTAGCCTTTAATTAATTTATTAATGTGTACGTGTAAAGGGGAAAAGCAGGTGGTTGGAGCATAGAACTGACCACACGATCTACCTAAAGTGCCGTATGGTCAAGAATCAGATACCTCTACAGTATCTACCCCTCTGGAACCTTGTGGCCTCTTACGGGACTGATTTATTTTATTTAATGTAATTTTCGACTTCTTTTTAGCATTTAAAAATATTTTAATTCCCCTTGTCCAAGTCACAAAAGAAATTGGAATCATGGAATATATATGCATATAATATAAATATATATATATATATATATTAACATATACGTATATATTAAAAATAAGAATACTGTTTCAATAAACAAACGAACATTTCTAATGTATTTGCAACAATGTCTTAAACAATTTCGTGGAATTTTGAAACCGCAGTTTACCCCATAATGATAATTGTGTTAAGGGATGATAATAAATAATGTTCTTTTATTATTTATTTTTACTTTGTTTTGACGGTCTTCCGCCACAGTATGGAAAGAAAATCCACCTTAGTTTTCGAAAGCAATTTACAAAAGAGGTGAGCTTATTTTTTTCTTTTCCTATTCCCATGTCCTTTGTCGCCCAATTTAGTGGAAGCAACGGGGTATTGTTGAAATAAAACGTTTGAAAGCATTTGAGAATAAAGAGCTGGTATTTTACCAAAGGAAAATTTTCCAAACAAATAAACACAAATAACAACACAAGCATAGAACGATTCAACCGTTGCATAAAAATAATTTAGATAAAATAATAACAAAACCTTAAATTAAGATAGCATTTACCTCAACCAATTTATTCTCTCACAACGACAATCAGGCCTTTATTATCTTATAAATTAAAATATTATTCCTTTACATTATCTAAAAACCAAGTCGTCCAAAAAGTGTAATTACCTCAATATTATTGCAATACCATTTACTATTATGAATTATGGACATAGTCTGGCCATAAAATTATGTTTATTAATACTTTAATTCTTTTTCATTACTTTTATTCATTTATCGCATTTATTAAAACCTAAAATTATTTGAATAAAATTCAATAGTTTTAAAGAAAGTCTAAATCTGTATATGTAGTTTAAAGTCTTAGGAAAAGTGTTAAATAAAGGATTAAGTAGAATTAATGTATTTTATAAAAATAATTTTATGGTGAAAAATAAGTAGATGCCAGACGCCAGGGGAGGCATTGTCAATAATACAAAATAGTAAATGGGTCAGAAATAGCATTGAGCGTTACACCAGAGGCGTGTACTCATCATAATTAATTTTTGTATGATTTCCAAAGCTCTAACTAGTTTGTTACCATCTATGTTCTATTCTAGTGAATTATTTTAATAAAAATCACAAGAAAGATTTGTTTTAGATACTAATTACCTTCAACAATTTGAGATTCATATTCTCTTTGTGATTCTCCATCCAAGTTTTCCATGTCCTACGTTCCAACTATCGTCATTATGAACTTTAAAATTCCTTGTAAATACATGAGTTCTTTCCCTTGATAGGTTCATATCATGGTTGTGTTCATTTCTCTGAAATTTATTTTGATCATTCAGTATTCCGTGGTTCTAAGCAATGTCAGGGGAGTATACGCTCTACCCGTTTTTTCATGAAGCTCTCCGATATTATGGAAGAAACATCATCGCTACCGGTGGGTATATATATATATATATATATATATATATATATATATATACACTTTTTCTTCCATTGTTGACCTTAAACTTCAATATACTTGTTTTTTGTAGCCAATAGGTCATAAAAACACTCCTTTCACTTCCTGTATTTTATTATTTTCACCCTAACCGGTTTCGAGCTATTCTGCTCCTCCTCAAAGAGTATTTCATTCGATGGTCATTTCCCATCACGTACATTTATATAAAGTATTTTTAATATTGCTATGCAATATTAAAAATACTTTATATACAAAAAACAAGTATATATATATATATATATATATATATATATATATATATATATAAGATATATTCACAACCTAAATGCACCAAGTTCACGGTACATTTTCGCAAAGAAGAAAATTCGTTTAAAAGTTACATATACTCCTGGGTAATATAAATTTTTCAGGAATAAAATAAGTGGTATAAAATATTGTACTTTTGGTAAAAATGAAGTTTCACGCCATCAAAACCGATTTCATTCAAATTTTGTACAATAACGTATTTTGATGCACTAAACACGAATACGTTAAAAAAAAACCTTCGAATTTAACTAGGAAAGAAGTTATTAAGCACTAAAGTTAATAGAATAATTAATAGAATTCTATTAATTTTAGCGAGTTGGATTGACTGGGGTTTTGTTATCTTCCTGAGCGAGCGTAGCGAGCGGAAACGCATAGCACGTATGCCCTTAAGCGACAAGTGAGGAAGGTGAGGATGCCCTTAAAATTAACAATATTTTTGAATAAATGGTTTCTGAACATTTCAAATGAGAGTTCTCTGTTTCCCAATGTTACATATCTGCGCATGCGCGTGTTTACAAATACGCTGTTGACGCCTAGTTTTGTAACCTTCCTAACAGTGAACTTTAGTGCTTAATATTATATTCTATTAGAATTCTATTAATTTTAGCGATTTGGATTGACTGGGGTTTTTTTTTCTTCTTGAGCGAGCGGAAACGCATAGCATGTATAATGTCGTCATTTATGCCTTAAAGTCGTCACAAATTTAGTTGTTAACATTAGCTCTCATAACCCGCATAACAGTGAACTTAAGTGCTTAATAACTTCTTTCGTAGATAAATGCGAAGGCTTTTTTTTTAAACGTATTCGTCTTTAGTGCATCAAAATACGTTATTGTACAAAATTTGAAAGAAATCGGTTTTGAGGGCGTGAAACTTCATTTTTACCGTACTTTTCACTAAAAACTGTGATATTTTTACTCAGAGAGAAAACGGGCAACAAAAAGGATTTTTGTGATCATACCTATTAATAAAATGGAAAAGCAATATTAAAGCAGTATTTCACAACTAATAAGGCATAAAAAAATGTTAGTTCAAACGCGATTGAACACCTTCGGTTTTGGAGGTTTTTTCGTAGGTAGGTAAGTAGTCAGGCACTTTAAGCATTCAATCATCTTGATTACATGTTGAGGTATTACAATGTAATTAATTTATAATAATGATAAATAATACCTTTATTAGCGCGTTTACTCTATCCATTTGTATATATAATCCAAAAATGGTCATTTTATGATAAAATTTGGTAGAAAAATACTTGTCTAATTAAAAAGATCAAATTTGCCAACCAGCAGAATCCCCACACCGGAATACGGTTTATTGGCAAAATTAACGCACAAAAATTCGTAGCTGTTACGCTTTGCGTTTATAGGCACATTATTATATTAATACTTTAAAGGTTACTATGATGGGGTAAATAAATAAAAAAGAGCAAAAACAAAAATCCTTTAAATAAATAAATCATCACTAAATATTTGAAATGTAACTGAATGAAGGTAACATAAAGCTTTTTAATTTCTGACGAGCCATTAACTACTAGGCTGATATTAGATGCATTAATACCGTAATAAACATTGACTAACCAGAAGATAGAATCCAAAGACTTCACCCACTCCTTAAGTACTCTGATTTTGTCATGCAAGCAATCTTGAGGCTAACCAACCAAGTGGAATTACTTGGTTATAATTCTACTCTACAACACATGTAAGAATTAATGTATTTATTTAAATTTAAAAAAAAAAAAAAAAAAAAATCAGTCCCGTAACAGGCCACGAGGGCCCTGAGGGGCAGATACTATAGAGGTATCTGATTCATGACCATACGGCACACTAGGGAGATAGTGTGGTCAGTACTATGCTCCGGCCGCCTGATTTTCCCCTTGGCTGCTTCGACTGCTAGAGTCATTAGCACCAACCAAGGTACCCATTATTAAATTAATTAAAGGCTGGGTTGGCCTAGGGACGGTCAGGGAGGCCGAATTCAACCGGTGAACGAAGACACTAGAAGAAAAAATCTTTAGTGCTTGCTCGGGATTAGAACTCAGGCTTCCAGCTTATTAGTCCAGTGCTCTACCACTGAGCTAACCTCGCCCCCATTTAAATTTTAACGTCCATTTATTATTAACAACGAATTTTGGGACGGGTTATCTACAGGTTACCACCCTTTTCTAGCCAGGATAGGGGTGATGCCTTTTCTTTTTTCGAAAGAAAAGCCACCACCCCTAGTGGGAATCGAACCCACGACCTTTGGCACGAAGTGTTAGGTGCTCACGCCTTAACCCTCACGGCCATTGGGTCTCCTTCCTTAATGTATTTCGTTTTGTTTATTTTGTAATAATTTATACAATATTATTATAATTATAATTATAATAGAAGCAGTTATTATTTTGATTCCACCAGTTTTTTTCTAAATTAATTATTATAATGGCGTGTCAACCCTTAAGGTCACTAACGCCATTCCTGTGTGTAGTAAAGTCTTGAAAGGTCATGATTTACGATCTTACCTGGAAGGGTTGGCTAACACTAGAAACGTTCCGGCTAGTGACAAGGTCTTGGAATCTTGGAAATCTATATTTCTAACAATAAATTGTTTTTGTTATTTTACTTAACCAGTTTTATTGTCAAATAAATTATCCAACTATAAGCAATTAAAAAATAACAAGGAATAAAACAGACAAAAAGAACCGTTCGAATAAACGAAATCAATTAATTTAAAGTTTTAAGCACTTATTTCTCCGATTGACATCGCCTAATCAAAACTTTCATCAGAAAATTTTTTGTAGAGCATTTAATAAGCTTTCTAATGGCATTGTTCCGTTTACCAAGATTCTCAACCATTTTCGAGATATTAAGGAAAGTAAACAAAGTTACCAAAACTTTTTATGTCTGTTAATAAAATATTTTATTCTAACCCTTCCTTAACTCCAAACGTAACCAAAATTTCAACATATTAGTTTTAATGAAAGTAGAACATGCAGGAAATGTTTCAACTGAATCCCATGATTCTAAGTACCCAAACCAAAAACGGTTAAAGCTATCGCCTTGAAAAAGGTTTCATTCGTTTTCCTAGCCCAAGAAGCATATAAAACGAGTACTTACAAGCTTATGAACTCAAAAACGTAAGCGTTACGATTTTTTTTGCGCGAATTTCGCCCCAAACGCCATCTTCCAGCAGGCGGATTTTGCTGGTTAACGAACTTGACCTTTCAAATTAGACGAAAGATTTTTGTACCAAATTTCATCAAAATCGGACCATTCGTCTGGGAGCTACAGAGCGAACAGACAAATATATATATATATATATATATATATATATATATATATATATATATATATATGTATATAAAAATTTTAACCACTATCATTTTCGGTCTCTATGGGTTCTGAAACGCAAAATTTTCTAGTCGGCACTTCCGGATTGCGTCATGAGATCAACCTTATAAGCGGGGTTCCTCCCTATGGGGAGGGAGGAACCGCGCTAAAAATGTAACAAATGCTTGAATTTCTTAAGAATTCTTTGCAATACTAAATGGGGAGCTGACAAATGTACCATGCTAAAGTGTTAAAGAGCCTTCACCAGGCCTCTGCTGGATTACGGCTCCATAGCATATTCATCTGCCAGTCCTAATACTTAATAATACGTTGGTAGATTCAAGTTTCTTTAATATCAAAATTACTTGTTAGCTCCTTATTCAATGGTAAATATATTAATTTTTTATATATTTCTTTATTTGTTTTTTATTATTTCTTTATTTTTCCCTTATTATTTATTCTCCATGACCTTTATTTTTTAATTTTATTACTTATCCTTAACTTATAATTTATTATTTTATTTCTTATATTTTAAATAAATTATTTTAGGGCAGATCACCATTGCTGTGGAGCTCTTAAAGTTTATAAATAAATAAAATTTAGCTTGGACGATGAGCTAATTGTTATCCTAAGACTTTTATCATTTTTTTCTTCGGTTATACTTAATAATATGGAACAGTAAATTTCTGTGTTAGTCAGACTACTTACCTCTATGCCAGTGGGCTGTGGAATGTCCTGTTACTCTGAGCTTAAAAAAGCTCATAACATATTTCTTGAAAGCGCAAACAACGTTATTGTATTTTTCGGCTTCACTCTCATGTCGTGGTTATTTGTTTTCACTATTAATTTTCTCCAACTCCTTGATTGGTTTCATCTGAAAGTGAGCCAACATTTGCACGAATATCAAAAAACGTCCGCAAGCCTCTGAAGCGAATGAGAGAACTCATTAAGCGAAGAATATTGGAACCGTTTATTGAAAGATTGTCTTTTTCTTGGTCCAATATTTCTAGATGAGAATATTTATTTAAAATAAAATTCAATACTCACACAGTCATGCTCCGCTAAAATGCATTTTGTTCTAATTAAGAATGTGAAATATCTCCATGTACGTCAGAGCATATGATGCTATCTAAGATATTCTATGAAAAATTACAGCAATTACTCCAAGGGGTGGATACAGATGGTCCTGATTATATTTGGAATTCACTCAAAACTAATTATACAACCCATTCATGCAACAGTTATAATGTTCTCGCTTGTTTCTTTTTATCTAGACCTTGGTGAATCTGCATTCTTACCTAAATATGACACATTAAAATAATCTATTATAATTACCTTATTCTATTGATTTAAATTTACTATGATGCGATGAAGAGGTCACTTACCACTTGTAGAAGACGTCATGATGTTTAGAGAGAAAGGGGGAAAGAATAGGATTTAACGGTATAAAACAATGAACTGAAATGGTACAAAAAGACAACATGAGGAAGGAGCGTGTTCGATCAGAACTGGATCAGTGTAGGTTGTTTTGGCCGAGATTATCATAATCTCCCACCACTCGGTGACTCAGTATACCATATAGTTTCTACAGGCATTTCCAGTCAGCTTTATAACTTCATTTTTTCCAACTAGATTTGAATTTTTCACCACTGTGCAATGGTTTGGTTATGTACAAACGACCCTGAGCAAGGGGAGGCCTTAGGTCGCGAATAGAAGGGGATATATACAAAATTACCGAAATATCTTGAGGAAGAATTTTTAGAAATATATTTTCCGAGGGATTTTGTGGTAAAATGTTTTTAATCTGTGCAAGAGACACGATTCTCGAAATTACAAGCATGCACCTAAATCCTGTCAGTTAAATTTATATAGTTCTGCCACTGCTACTATTCCTGAGAGGAAAATAAAAGAAATTTCCCATGACAGTTCATGGATTATTTCTTCATGTGGATTTCCACAAATATGACTTACAGATAAAATTGATGGAGAAACAAATATAATATTTTCAAAGGGTTAAATGAGTTATATTTAAGTATAATATTTGGTAACAATATAAGGACATAGGTGAAAGGTTAGTTTATATTGTCATGGGGTTACATGAAGAGAGAAGGTAATGGCTGATACCTCCTCCCTATAGGCACGGAATTCCGGGCACTCAGCACCCATAATAGCACAAATTAACTTATATCTAGCACTTATATATATTTAATTAGATAATATAAAGACATAAATATACCCCACACAATATTTTTTGTCTACAAATTGTACTAAATGAGTACTATTCAATACATTGTTTATGAGCTAATAGTTTACTTAATGTTATTAACGTAAAAAAGAAATATTTCTTAAAAATTTATAATATTTGCGTTTAACACAATACTGCTCGAGCGTAAACAAACATATCTTAGTCTAGTTAAATGTTATTATTTATGGCTACAAAAACGACACATTATCTAAATCATCAACAGTTTTCTTTGACGAGAATCACTTCCTTGTAATATAATTTAATATTAATGTACAACAATTATTGTTTATCATTAAATATAGATATTACCTATTCTCCCATTGGCTGAAGGGGGGAATAAGCATTTTAATATAAACATATTTAATTTAAAGTATTATACAATTAAATACAAGAGAGATCACTTGAAAATGTTGATATCTCTTGTTAAAGCTACACCAAAACGTTCTAAAATGACTGCAATTCAAAAGGACAACAGCAATCAGGCAGCTGAAAAACTACACACATGACATTTGTACGAGATATGTAATATATTATATTATAATTAAACACATTTTCTTTATTAACAATGATTCGTTTATTTATATATGATTATTATTATTATTTGTATATATTGGATCCCTGCATCAATGTGGCACAGTTTCACAGCAACAAACACGTAAACATCTAAAAATATTTAATTGTATATTTTAGTCATGCAATGATTGTCCTAGTATTCTTGCATGAGTCGTCGTAACTCCTCATATGTGCCTTTCGCAGAAGGAATAGCTAGAAGCAGTTTACTTTTTTCCACAATCCCATTGGGCTCTAAAAAGCGGTGAAACACGACACATATTATTATAATGTTAAACTGCCAACATGGACCGAGGGTATTCTCAAATTCGTGGATAGTTTTAATAAGAAGCTGCATTGAGCGTTGATTTACTTACAGATTAGATGCTATGACATTATGAAGCTAACCCAGAATAGCAACAGCAATGTTTTACTTAATGTTTTACCGAATTAAACATGAGAACTTATAACTTAGTTACGCCATTGAAAATTGACCTCCGACACTAAAAACCCTCCTACTCCATATTGGCAATTCCCCATGCTGAGCTATTGGAAGTACTAAACAACTACAGTGATATTCCTATATCTTGTCAAAGCTAAATATTCCTGGGTCCATAGAGCATGGGCCTATTTCAGGGTGCAACACTTCTGTCATACTCGAAAGTAAATAAATATGAGTGGCACTTCTAATAAGCCAACGCAGTAGGTTGGCTAAAATGGCCCTGAGGTCGGGCGCATTTTCATTCTAGTTTTGGGTCTCAATCGGAATTTAGACCAGCCATTCCAGTCAGACGTGTGTTCCTGCTGTACCATAGGTTGCAGTGATAACACGAGTCTCACAGTAGTACTCTTCTGGTTTCATTATCTTCGTTACTTTCTGCAAAATTAAAGACATTTTGATTACATTTTAATTGTAATTATGATTTTAAATTTCATTTTGCTCTACAGGTTAGAGCACTTAATAAAATTTTTAGTCTCTAAAAGGAAAGATACCTCTCCATTAGAAAAAAAAATAAGAGCAGGAAACAATTAAATAAATCTATGGATGACGAATTAAAAAATGAACAGAATGAAAAAATGTTCGTAGGGAAACTATGAAATAGAGGAAGGTAAGGAATTCGATATAAATAAACTAAAGGCTTTGTCTGTTCGTCAATAGAATCAACCTGTTTCTTGATATCTTTCTATTTCATTCTAGAAAGACGCCAAATCTATTCTCAAACAAATTTATGTCTTTCCGTAGGTCCTATAGCACTCCACTCCTGGGCGGAAATTGGACACTTGGTTCCATCTCTGTCGATGATCTCACGAAACGCCACGCAGTGGGACCGAATAACAAAAAGTGGGAAAAAATCAATATCTCGAGAATGGATTAACATAGAAACCTCTGGCCGGTCTCATTCGACTTAGAACAAAAAAACTACATGAAGGTCAACTGTTTTTTTTTAAATTTTGGGGGAAAAATTAAAGAACTAATGAATCAGAACAAGTAGCAACTAGGATTCTGAGTGTTTATTTAAATTAGTTCAGAGTGATTTTGTCGAAGAAATACAGCGAATTTTGTACCACCCTATAAGTACTCACACAAACTGCGGCGTTTAAATTTGATAGAACTCGTAACTAGATAAATAGGCTGAACTCGAACTAAAAGTTCTTTCACGTGCGGATGTGACCGGCGTCCTCTAATCCTTTCCTGTCATAGTGGTGGTTGGATAGGCAGTTAAAGGCAGATGATTTTTGTTCTAATCTTCACTTTAACACGTCTAGTTTGAAAAGTGATCTTTCACATTTCGGAGGAAGCCAGAGCTTTGTTTGTAATCGCAGCTGTTTTCAATGATTATTTAAAGCAATTTATAGCGTTGTAACGTGCTTTAAGTTTTTATTTTGCCCAGCTTAACTTCTACTCTTATGGAAAGTTTCGTGGCGAAAAAACAGAAACTCTGGCGTGTATCGGGTTAACAGACTTATATAGGTATATAGATATATATATAATTTTAACGGGGGTAATTTTCTATTTCTACTAGGTAGGATCGATAAAAATTTGAATTTTTTAAAATTTCCGTCATATGTGCAACCTCAATAGCTACTTTCTTTCGGAAAATGCCAAAAGGAAGATCAGTGATTATACCAAAGGCCTCGTATATCCAGAGGCATACGTTCCGGTCCGTGTTTTTGGAACATTGGCCGTTAGCATTAAGCTCGTTGAAGACTTCCAATGAATGTTTCAAGAACGGAAGGACTCCGGATGATAAAATTGTATTCGAAAAATAGATTAATTAATGGCTCTAGCAAAATATGTTGAATGTTTGGTAAATTTGTTGTGTTTTAGTGACCTCTTAAAAAATATGAAATCTTACCTCCCAACAAGTTCCTTTTGTAATAGAGAACTTGTAGATGATGTAGATGGGAATGCAGGACAATGAACTAGCTGTTAGGGCCCAACCAAGATTAATACTCCATTTAGGATAAACATAGTCTCCTTCAAGCATGTCTTCGTAGCTCAGGAGTGAAGCAATGAAAATAACCTGAATAAAAAAACATAGTTATGCTAAAAATAAGCACTCTGGCAAAAGTGAAAATTAACTATGAATTTAACAAAATCACTTTAATATATCTTAAAGTATACTTATGGGTTCTTTGTTATCCGCAAAGCTTAAACAATTTATGCTCACTTTTTCATCATCGATTTGATTTTGGTATATATTAATTAGGCTTCTTATATTAATTGCAGTTCAGAATTTCTGTTTTTTTGTTTTATCTCTTTTTATTGTCATTCAAAAAAATGGATACCCTCTTAATTCACACAAACTAAGGATGACATCCCATATACAGGGTGTCCCGTAAATGTCTAGTCATATTGTGAGAGGTGATAGAGGACCCTTAGGGGTACAAAAAATGTTCTATGACAATTTTCCAAATTCTCGCCCATAAGGGAGAAAACTTAATTTTATTGTTTTATCGAGACAAACGTGGTTTTTAGAAGAATAGTCGTGAAAAATGTGTTCAAATGCGTTATCTAGGTAAAATAATAATTTTTGAGGTTAATGTATGGTTGGGGTTCCTTAATGGCCACCTCCTGGACCCACTATTAGTTACCTGAATTAATAAATTCAAAATAAATGTGTATTTTATTTATTTACTGTTTTAGGATTTTTTTAATATTCGTGGAAGTAATTTTTTTTATTGTTTTAAGTAAATATTTACTTAATATTTATGTAAACATTTATAAAACTAAATATTTCTCTTCAGCTTTTTGAATAAACTGAAGAAAAAAATATAATTTTCTTTTCACAGATCCATGTTTTTTTTTAAACTTTTGTTCTTGAATCGTTCACATACTTCATTAACATAGGGTTGTGATACATGAATGGAAGCTGGTTAAATGAGGAAGTTTTCCTGAAACCCGGAAATCTCAGATCCTGCCCATTAAGGAGTAACGCTGGAAAGAAATATCAAGAAAATGTCAGGAAATTTAGAATAGCTTTCTTTTGGTAAGATATACATACTTACATTCATTTTACGTTTACTCTCAACTAGTCTTATAGTAAATTTACTCAGCTTTCGATTGGTTTCACTTCCTTTCTAGTAGAACCACCTGGGACGGAGCTACAACGACTATTCTTCTAAAAACCACGTTTGTCTCGATAAAACAATAAAACGACGTTTTCTCCATTGTGGGCGAGAATTCGGAAAATCGTCGTAGAACATTTTTTGTTCCCCTAAAGGTCCTCTATCACCTCTCACAATACGACTAGACATTTACGGGACACCCTGTATATATATATATATATATATATATATATATATATATATATATATATATATATATATTTAACCTCCTATCCTGGTTCCAATCCAAGCGCGGAAATAGTCCACTATATTTGGCTTTAAAAGCGTTTACCCTTCTAAAAGTCCCAAATACCCTGCAGCTATAATTCCTCTTCTAAAAGCCTTTATAAAACATGATAAGAATATTAATATAATAAAATATTAACTTTACTATATAATTGAAATTTATAAAGAAACGACAAAACATTGTGGTTATTGTGACCTTTAATGATACTAAATTTAATTGTGGGAAAAGTCAATAACAAATAATGCACAATTAATTCAGCCCCAAATCATTTATTTTCTCTTCTACATGATTCACGCCTTTATTGTGCCTCTTCAGAAGCTTAAAACTAAAACTATTTCTGGTAACAGCAATAATAAATTATGGGGCAAAACCTTCCACTCTCCTCGGCTGAGTCAACTTTTTTAATGATATGACCAGAAATAGTTACAGTTTCAGTTATAAGCTTCTGAAGAGGCGCCAGAAAAGGTGTGAACCATGTAGAGCAGGAATTAAAAGATTTGGGGCTGAATTAATTGTTTATAATTTATTTTTCACCTTCTCCCACATTTAAGTAAATTAATAAAAACAACATAGATCTTATATATGACACCCTGCCTATATAATAATTTCAACTATATTTTTAATATCTAAGTTGTAATAATTTTTATTCTTTATTAAAAAAAAATATTATATTATACTGTTAGAATATTATACTTTCTAGAATATTTTGTATCACATGTTGAATTCTACAAATTACTATATTATACTTATTTGGGTTGTAAATTATTGTTTCCTGTGGCTACATTGTGGTTATAGAATTAAGGATTTTCCGAAGGAGTCATTGGCGCATGCAAGTATCATCTTGAGGCCTTTGATTTGGCCTACATTTTACAGACATTCCGTGCTGCATTCATAATTAATGAATTAATGAGAAGTTAAAACACTATTGAGAAAAAAATAATAATTATAGCTTGAGATAGAACTGACAAATATAAAAGATTTATTTTTGATTGTGATTATAAAGGGATGTTACATACTAGAAGAAATATGGGGCTTATGTAGGCCCAACAAAGCCGCCAGAATATGCCTGGTTTGTGACCCAACATTAGCTCGATGTCGGCGGAAAACCGTTCTACTCCATAGACCCAGCAAACACCAGCAGCTTCTACGAATACAACGAAGAGGATGGCTAGTCCAGGGCCATAGACGTTCAGCAGGTTCACCAGGTACACTCCTCCCTGAAATTGAAATGACAGTCAGTTGAATTATTTTATGATAATTGGAGTTGATAGCCTACAGTAAAATCAAAACTTTATCAGATAAAAATTGTATAAAAAGACATTCACAAATGAGCTGCATAATTTGTAACATTCTTCGGCCTGATTAGCTGTGCGTGCCGCACTCCTCAACTACTTACATTAAACAACATTTATAAATAGAAAATAAACATTATTAGTTTTGCATTACTTGTTATATAAGTAATATGGAGGCCTGGTAGCCGTGATCACTAAGGTGTGAGCAGTCTGGGGTTAAGGACGCGGGTTCGATTTCAACACGACGTGGTGGCTTTTGTAAAAAAGAGAAAGGATCACCTGTCTATTTTGTTTTCTTGTTTTCTTTACAAAGTGTCCCTACGAAAATTGGATTTGTGGAAAAAGTGCCTCATTGCCATGTTTGGCATATTACATGTCATGATTATGTTATTTAAATACATATTTTCTATTAATAAAGAAATGTTCATCAAATAATTATTCAAAACAAAATGATAGAATAAGAATTTAAACATAAAATTAATTTTAACTTAATTAGTAATAATCACTAAAGAAGTGAGTATTTAGATAATAATATAAACTATAATTACATTTTATTAACCCTATCCTGACGTTCTGGCCAGGGTAGTAACCTGTGGATACCCCGTCCCAGCAATCTCTGTTAGGTTTAAGTGGATGTTATTCATTTACTTAAACTTTAATGTCAATTTATTATTGACTCAGAATTTTAGGGCGGGATATTTACCACCCTTAAATAATTAATTTTCCATTTTTTTTGGCTCTGGAGTAATCCCCAATTTTTAATGCGCCGTTTTTTTCACTTGTTCGTCATTGGTTGGTTATGATATCTAGTGAGTTACTTTGCAAGGATTAAAGATCAAGTCATATTAACATGCATATGGGCATATTAATTAATAGGATCCACAGTAACTCCCCACTCCCCTTCAGTTGGATTTTGCTGTTTTACGGTCTCGTGCAATCCAAGTTATACCAAGTTTAGTCACAAAAAAAAAAAAAATGATTGTGGCCACTATTAGCCAACCACGCGCATATATATATATATATATATATATATATATATATATATATATATATGTACAAAAACTTACAAAGATATATATCCATTTTTAACACGGGACTCATATTCGTTATCTAGTTGGTAGGATCCTTAAAGATTCGTAGAAATGTTTAAAAATTCTTCCAGAGTAGAACCTAAATAGCCTAATTCCTTCGGAATATACCAAATTAATGGTCTTAGGGGAATTATAACAAAGAACAAATTTCATCAAAAGATTGTAGTTTTGATCTTTTTTTATAACTTTTGTTAAATAACTGGGGGGTGATAGAGAATAGATTAAGGCGACAGAACGAGAAAACCTCAGTCGGAGAAAACGACTTCTGAAGTTTTGAAAGGCTTCGGTCACTTCATTGAAGTTGAAACATTAAAAGTTTCTACTCTAAGCGTTCTAAATCACACCAGATATAAGAGTTATATGGAAACAGGCTAGGATCATCTTATTTCTGCGAGGCGGAATGTTTTAGCAATCAGTCTGCTTTTAATTTTCGAAATAATAAATTTGTGGTTATCATTGCATGGAATACTCAGTGCTGTTTTTAATTTTGTTTCAATTTTTAAGGCTTATTATCTGCTATGTATAAGGTGCCAGCCTCGTATATTCCAAAGGCACGAGGCTCTTGTCACCAATCCAGGTACTTGCCCTGCCCGACGTTGCTTAACCTCGGTGGAAAACGAGAACCGATGGTAGCCACAACGTGGTATTGCCAGGTCTAGTCAATAAGTAGACCCTATGAAATTATAAAAGTTTGTTCCAATGGATTTTATTTCAGGTATTAATGGTGATATTTTTTAAAGATTTTACCGTTCTACCCTTGCTTCATTCTCCAAACCCCTTGCTTAATTCTGGTACAAAAAGTAAATATTGGAGGAAATAAGAAAGATACTCGTCGGAAAGTCGATGCTGTGAAGTGCTTTCAAGAATAAGTACAAATATCCTTTACTCAAACCTTGCAACTCTATAGAGAAGCCATTTATATCAGCATGGCCTTTTTGGTTGAACGTATTCTTTTACAAATCACAAATTTAATGTAATTTCAAAATTTAAAATGGAAGGAATATATAAATAATTATTCTCGTAACTGCCTAAATGTTTGGTTCCTTTCAACGAATCTCTTAATCGTCGAAATACTAATAATTAATTGCCCTTGTAAAAATAAGATGTTGGGGCTTAATACAGAAAAAACAATTTTTTTCAATGATTGAGTAAGTTGTCTACCAAATATACAACACAGATTTTTTACGGTGGTTATCTTCAGGCTATTATCCTTTTCTAGATAAGATAGGGCCCTACTTTTCGATAGAATGTACTGTAAGGTAGTAAGTAATTAAAACGAGGAATGAACTGCTAAGGGATTTTAAAAGAAACCTTTACAGCATACAATCGTTCGTTCCAAGCACGAAGGTAAACTAGTCATAAAAATATTTAAAAAAAAATCTTGGAAAGCATTCACTTCGACAATAACTCGAAGTACAACGCCAATCCTAATCTGGGGAAAAATAACAACAACGAGTTATTTGTTGTACTTCGAGTTATTGTCGAAGTGAATGCTTTCCAAGATTTTTTTTTAAATATTTTTATGACTAGTTTACCTTCGTGCTTGGAACGAACGATTGTATGCTGTAAAGGTTTCTTTTAAAATCCCTTAGCAGTTATAAAATTATATTTTTAACAAAGTTTATACTTTGTGTGCTTCTCTCTCTCTCTCTCTCTCTCTCTCTCTCTCTCTCTCTATATATATATATATATATATATATATATATATATATATATGTATGTATCTTTAACAAAAACTTTCAATTCTTAAAACAGATTAACATTTGACACTGGACGCATACATTCCTAACGATCAATTTAAAAACTGTTCAAAGGTTTGGCCCCTTGCAGCAATACAGACATCAAAACGCAAATTGACAGACTGGATGACATTTGTGCATTGCTCTGCTATAATCTATTCACAGGCCCATCTGATGCGACGGATGAGGTACTACCTTGAGTCAATTGGCTTCCTGTAGACCAAATCTTTCATGTGTCCCCATGCGAAGAAATTCAAGAGCGTGAGGTCTGAAGATCGAGCCGGCCAAGATACCGACCCACCACGTCCAATCCAACGCCATGGATAGTTACGACCAATTTTGGACGGCCCTCCTGTAGTGGGCTAGACTAAGACCCAGCTTCCCAATCTTTGTGACAAAAGTACTTCCTCCAAGAACACCGACAGTTTATTATCGAGGAATGTGTGGAAAGACTCTGCGTCAAGTCGAGGGGTCAAAAAATGGAGACCCAATATTTCATTATTCCAAACAAAATCAGAGACATAATCATAAATTTTTGGGGTGAGGGAGGGGGATTAAAGGAGGTGGGGGTGAGGCTGGGAGGGTGAGGGGGGGGGGGGTGAAAGATTAAACATATACTTTTAATGATTTTTATATAGACATTATGAAAGAACGCCTTTTCACAATTGTGTTTTTGTTTTTTGCGTTTTTCTCAGAAACAAAGCAAAAACGAGAAAATTGCCAAAGGAGTTTTTTTCTTTTTTTTTCATCCTGCATCGATTCCCGAAGTTTTGCCGTTTATTTTGGGGACACCCTGTATAAACGGCAAAACTGTAAGGTCCAGCAAAGTAATGAAAGATAATGGCATCTACCATATATATATATATATATATATATATATATATATATATATATATAGGGCCATTTGTACAAATATAAAGCTAGACACGTAATGAAGGAATAGAAAAGCGGTCCGTGAGTATTAGCTAAATATTTCCTAGAATAGGTTTTGAATAGGTAGAAAGTGACTATTTTGCCTTTGAGTATTGTATTTGGAGAAGGAAGGGTATAAATGTTTGTAGATTGGTGAGAGGTTGGAGAAGAAGAAGTAGTGGGAATGGTTAGAAGGAGATAGAAGGAGCTCATACATTGCTAATACAGGAGGTAGATGCCATTATCTTGCAGGGCTACTTTCATTACTTTGCTGGACCTTACACCAGCTTTATCTCCAGTCCATGTGTGCTTCCGCCTTAACACTATACAGCACTCGCTCACCAAGCAGCTCTTCTCTTCCCAGCTGCTTAAACCAAAGGCAGGACTTCTCTACCTATAGACCTTCGATTCCTTTCTACAATCAAATGCTCTGTTTTCACCACTTCCCGAATGCGGCTATCCAGCTTCAGCACATGAAAAACGTTTCAACTGTTTATACATCCTAATTGTTAGGCTTCATAAAGGATCCTCATTCAAATCGAAATGGCGGTATATATACAAATATATGTATTTCTTTTTGTGAACCAAAGTTCGTGGGTTAGATTCCCACTACGGGGTGGTGGCTTTTCTTTCGAAAAAAGAAAAGGCACCAGCCCTATTCTTGCTAGAAAGGGTGGTAACCTATAGATAACTCGTCCTAAAATTCTTATTAGTAATAATGGACGTTAAAATTTAAATAAATAAATTCTTTTTGTGATGGTCTTATAGATTAAAACAAAAAAAACTCTTTTTTCTGTATTTTTATAACATTCATTTTCTTGACACGTTTCTTGCATTTTGTCTTCTTTTCAAAAGACTATTTCTGAAATTAATTTCTAAAATCCATTACATTTTTATACTTGGAATGGTAATAATCATTAATACAATTAAATTTAATAAACCAAAATATATATATTATAATTTAATGTATAATGAATAATAACTGGTGCTAATGACCACAGTAGGGTCATTCCATATCAAGTGTATCATTCCAGTTCATAAAATGCACCATAACTCCCAAATGAAATGAGCTAGAGAGGTGTGGTAAAAGGCATTCGTTAGTGTATTAAATGCTGATTAAAATTATATGTATCATGATTTATTTATGAAAATTGAAATTTTAAGGTAATTTTTAAAACTTTAAAATTTAAATGTCTCTTAAAACGTATGTTTAAAAATTTTCAAAAAATTTGGAATTTTTCTTTGATATTTTATCTCAGTTTTGTGTAAATTTCAAGTTGGGATCTCAATAGGACCATATTTATTTTAATTAATAACTTAATCAAAGGTAGCTTGGTATCTCGTTGGTTTTTTTTTTTTTTTTTTTTTTTTTTTTTTTTTTTTTTTTTTTTTTTTTTTTAACGGCGCATCTACATCTTGGCCATTAGCGCCCAAAAGGTATCTCGTTGGTACGTCAAAAATGAAAAATTTTCAGAAAATGAAATGAAATCCATCTAATATAGACACAAGACGAAAAAACAAAGAAAAAAAAGTCCTTTGGCATACATCTCATTTTGGCTTAGTGTCCGAGAAAAGCGCAAAAAACTAAAAGAAATTATGAAAAATACGTCTATTAAAAGGGAGATCAATTTTTTTTAAAGTAAATGTATCAAACCCACCCCCTCCCCTCACCCTTTCACCCCCATCTCCTTTAACCCTCCCCCCCCAAATATAGGAGTGAATATGCCACTGATTTTGTGTGTAATAATGAAATATTAGGTCCACATTTGTTTACCCCTCGACTTAACGCTGAGTCTTTCGACGCATTCCTCTATAATAAACTTTCGTCGTTCTTGGAGGTAGTCCTTTTGTCACAGAGATTCCAAGTCGACGGTTGTCCAGCTCACTACGGGAGGGTCGTCTGAAATTGGTTGGGCATTAACTATCCATGGTGTTGGATTGGACCTGGTGGGCCGGTATCTTGGCCGGCTCGATCTTCAGACCTCACGCTCTTGGATTTCTTCGCATGGGGACACATTAAAGATTTGGTCAACAGAGAGCCCATTGGCTCAAGGGAGCACCTCATCCATCTCATCAGATGGGCCTGGGAACAGATTACAGCAGAGCAATGCACAAATGCCATCCACTCTGTCAACGTGCGTTGTGATGCCTGTATTGCTGCAAGGGGACAAATCTTTGAACAGTTTGTAAATTGATTATTTAGAATTATTAGAAGAAGAAATTGTTATTTTATAAGTATGTATGCGTCCCGAGTTAAATTTAAAATGTTTTAAGAATTGAACATTAATTTTTATTAAGAATTTAAAGTTTTTTTTTGTGTGTGTTTTAGCACTTTCCTCAGAAGGAAAGTAGATTATGAAATAGTGCCTTTTCACAATTGTGTTTTATTTTTTTATTTTTTTCTCGGAAAGGAAGCAAAAACGAGATATATGCCAAAGGTCTTTTTTTCTTTCTTTTTTCATCCTGCATCGATTCCTAAAGTTAGGCCATTTTTTCGGGGGGGGGGGTCTGTGTATGTTAAATGGATTTCATTTATTTTTCTGAAAATTTCATTTTTTTTAAGTGCCAACATAAAGTTAATAATTAAAATAAATATGATCTCATTGAGATCCCACTTAGAAATTTACACAAAACTGAGATAAAATATCAAAGAAAAATTTCAAATTTTTTGAAAATTTTTAAACATACGTTTTAAGAGAAATTTAAATTTTAAAGTTTTAAAAATTACCTTAAAATTTCAATTTTCATAAATAAGTCATGATATATAATATTTAATAAGCATTTAATACACTAACGAATGCTTTTCACCACACCTCTCTAGCTCATTTCGTTTGGGAGTTATGGTGCATTTTATGATCTAGTGTCGGTCCTAAAATGTGCTTTTTTAAAAAACTTAAACATTCATAACTCGAAAACTAATAAAGATAAATTTCTAAAAATTTGGATTTTTAATTGTCGTATGGGGTACTATTGATGAGCCAAATTTAAAAAAAATTTAAATATATATATATATATATATATATATATATATATATATATATATATAAATAAATGAATAATAACGTATGATGTACACACATTTTGTGATTGTTAAAAATTAAATGAAGAAATCCGACTCGCAGGAACTGCGTCATCTTAGCGCGATTCCTTTGTTATCCCTAGTTACATTTGTAAAGGAATAGAAACAGTTTTTGGTTGTTGGTACATACACAGCTTTTGATATTTTGTGAAAAGCGTATCTTGAATAAAAGTTATACTTTAGTTGTCAACTCTCAACTAACGGGTGGAAGGGTACTAGGGTGATATACAGGTAAAACAGGACAGAGAAAAGAGAAAGGTTGTTTGACCCCTACCGTATAGCTGGAAAACTATTTAACTCTTCAATGCATTTCCTTAAAACAACCAATTAAAAAGTGAGGCAAATAATGAAAAAAAAAAAAAAAAAAGAAAAAAGAAAAGAAATAAAACCAGACAAAAAGAAACGCTCAAATAAAATAAATGAATTTCTTCGACGTTTTAAGAACTTATTTTTCCAAATGTAACCGTCCGGACGGTCCCGGACCCCCGGGCGGTCCGGACGGAGGAGTCCCTTCGAAAATTCCTTCGGAAACTTTTTTTGTAGAGAATTTAGATAGCTTTACAAGACTACTACAGTACAAACCCCATAGTATGCGACATTTTTGAAATAATACATCGCACATATAAACACTTCAAAATGTACTGGTTGCCCAGACATAAAGACATCAGACAAAGTAATGCAGTAGACGAAGAAGCTAAACTAGCACCTGACGTATAGTACATGACAAACCAGGATCTTCAAGCCTTATCTAAGAGAAATATATCAGATAAATGACAAGAATCCTGGTACAACACGAATGAAAAGCTTCGAGAAATCAAGCACACTGTACACGAATGGTCATCTAGTAAAAGACCAAATACAGGAGAAGAAGTGGTTTTATGCCGTCTAAGGATTGGCCATTCAAGACTGATTCACTCCTACATTGTCAAGACAGGACAGACCTACGTGTACATACTACAATACTCTCTTATCAACAAAGCACATACTGACAGAGTGTAGACTTAGTACAAAATTTAAATTACCCTAATTTTTGACCGACATACTTAACATATAGTAGCCAGTACATTGATGATCTTATGAAATACCTAGAACATACATATTTATATAAGAATATTTAAAAAAAAAAGATAACCTCACCAATTGAGTGAAATTGATTTTTCGTTAATTGATCGTTGGTTTGTTTAAAACTCCTTTTGTTGAGAAGGAGTTTTAAAAAAATATTAGGAATGTTTTACTCGAATTTCCTTTTTAATTTATTACGTTATTATTAAATTATTAATTTATTTTACTTGGAATGTATTAGAAGCGCACAGCAATTCAGTTCTACTAATATTTCTCGACATTTTATTGTCTAAGTTTAAAAAACTTGAATGGGTTCTAAATTGTTATTAGTTTAGTAATGTTGGAAATTGGCGGCAACTAGCAGATTTTCCATAAGGTTAAGAAGGGAAGCTAAGGATTTCCAAAGTCTCTTAGAGTTCTATCTAATAAGGAATATTGAAAGTGAGATGGGATAGAAGTGGAAGGTTCGATCTCGTTATCTCTTCTCCACATGAATCTTCCATGAGGGGTTGCTGGAGTGGCACACCTCTACAAACTTCACTGTCGGCGTTAAAATCTTTTAGTCTCTTCCTTTTTATAGCACACTCACAACCTACTCTTTTTATACCACCGAGAAAGGAATGAATGCTTTTTCATTGGAATGTGCTATTGGATTGAGTAGGCTAACAAACTATACAAATATGCTGAAGTAAAATCTATCACATTAGATTGGTTTAGATTCTTGACGCTTTAAAATATTGTATAATCAGTTAAATCAATATAGTATTCGAATGTATATCATTAAATTTATTCTTGTGAAGGTACATGGCCAATGAATGAATTCCTTGAATTTACATAATCATAATTTTATTCAACATTTCTGTACATTTCTTTGCTCTACATTCAAAATTCGTAGCCTAAAAACTATATACAGCCTAATGGATTGTATGCAAGCCTTCCGCTACAATGGCAACGTCACAACGTTAACCTACGACCACAAGAAAAATTGTTGAGATTTTGAGTCACTATTTATTTATATATACTTTTATATTGAACCATATTAACACACACACACACACTCTCTCTCTCTAACACTCTTTCTGTGTATATGTATTTATCAACATGAACAACCCTTATTTCGTGAACAATGGGTTTTTAAACGTAGAAATTTACCTATGTGAAAGTTATTTACCTATAGAAAACGCTATAATAAATTACTTTCGAGTTAAAATAATTTATTGATGAAATAAAGTAATAAGTTGTGGGGAGAGTTTGTTGACCGTTAGGATTGCGGTGGTTGATATAGTCAGGGTTCGGTCTTGATATCTTAATAAAACTACATTCTTTATAAGAAAATGTGTTTTATTTTTGCGGCGTTTCGGCTTGAAAATCAATTCTTCGTCAGGGCGATGAGAGGAAGCCTCAAGGATGTGCAATAATTTGATGGCAATCGCAGAAATTATTGCACATTGCACTGATTTTAATGAAATTCACTGCAAAAATACTTTGTGTGAATTGAATGGTCAAATTCGTTTATGAATCCTACCACCGGGACTTGTTTTTTTGGGGTCAAAATCGTGTATTGATTTAAAATACTTAGTTTTAAGCAACCAACCCTTATTTTTAGACATTTCTATTTTATTTTCTTTTGGCAAGTTTATTGCCTTATTTTGTGGCAAATATTTAATTTTTTTTGTCATGAAGCCCACTCGTTATTCAATTGCGTGATAAAAAAAAAATAAAAATAAAAATAAAATAAAAAAGTGCCGCCAAACAGACTGAAGAAAATACAAAAAGATAAATTGGGTCGTTTGAGGAACAAGGAGATATAATTATTATTTTTAACAACGAATCCGATTTTATTACTACAAATAAAAACATTCGGGTGAATTTCGGTGACGGGAAATTGTTTATTTGGTATACCAAGAATACAAGCTCATTGCTAACTAGGAATTGAAACAAACTATTTTCTGAAAAAAATTAGATAGAATTAAGAGAAACAGAAGTATACATATATAGCATAAACTAATATTCTAAGAGATTTCTCAACATGTAAAAAGAGCCTCTGAATATTTACTATTTGCATTGCTAGACCCTAAAGAGAAGTCAGTGAGTATATAGCTTGGAAGTCTAGTAGAACTGTATCAGTTGCTTTTATTAAAGTCATTTATCCCTTTTCATTCTAAAAGAAGTCTATTATTTTGGTAATTGCATTTTAAACAAATTCTAGAAATAGCTTTAGACAAATAAGAGTTTATGCCGATGGACTCTTATACCTCTCTCTGATTTCACTCTACTCACTTAGAACTCTGTAATATAACTGTACTAGCTGAATACTCGTGCTTCTTTACGGCAGATAGGTAGTTATTTTATTACGTTAAATAATGTATCATGAAAATTAAAGCTACGATATAATTTTGTGTAGTTTATTATAGCACTGTAGTACTTTATTCATCAATTTATAAGCAATCAAAGTATAATGTTTCTTGACACTGGGGCGATCCGGACCAGATATACAAGCAGGTAACCTAGAGATAACCAATTATCTGTGGGTTACCAGTAACAGGAGTTTAACCAGTACATATTAAAATTCGTTGTCAATAATTAAATGTACGCTAAAATTTAAAAAAATTATGTTTCCACGATATCATTAGAAAACACCAATTATATTTTCGAGCATTACCAAGAAGTGCTTGGTGATGCTGATGGGTGAGGAGGCTGTGCAAGGGTTCGGGATATTATTACGTCTGACGGACCATCATCAGGTGTAGCGTAAACTCTGCGAGTGACAAAATCACAGTTTGTTTCTAGTAATTCAAGGTCTGCCATCATAGTTGAAATGAACCCGAAAATAAAAATAATGTTATGAAATTTATACAGTACGGTATCAGCTGACCTGTTATCGTCCTAGCAACGCATGCTCCCTAGACATGCTTGCTCTTTTTAAAACCAACTAAAAATTCAAACACCTCTAAAAATACTTAAAATTTTGAATATCAAAAAAACCTTTCTTAGCAGGTGTTTACATCCTAAAGGGAGTGTCCATGCAAAATTTCAAGTTTTTTTTTCAAGTGGTTTGGGCTGGACGATGATTGGTCAGTGAGAGAGTGGTATTTGAAAAATATATAGTAGATAAACTGCCAGTAGAAATAACACTGCTCTGGGGGTTTTCTGCCATGTTCATGGGTGTATTAAAATTCACCTCATGCATTATCACGCAAAGATATAATATCTTAATCCCTCGCCCTACAAGTTATCAACAAAAATTAAGAAAAATATTAATTTAATTATTATAAAATGTATAGAGCAAATAGCGGACTCGGAATTTACTTTTCTCCAAAGCCAAATGTACTCAAAATGGCCTGGTGCCATTAATAGTCAGAGGGAAACAATTCTCCAGTTTTCAACAACCAATGTCTTTTTTAATTAAATTCCGAAATAAAAAAGAAATAATAATAATGTTCTATGTTCTGTTTTTGACAGTCAAAAAGACTTGAAGGAGAGTAGGGTCAAGCAGAGATAGAGACAGTTTAGTGGTTATGAGAAGAAAGGTGGTTATCTCTAAGGAGGTTATCTGGAAACCCCTCTCTCTTACCCTCATCTCTCTCCTTCAACCTCTCTGGCTATTATCACTTTGAACACTCTCCTCTCATCCACTTGTCTCTCATAACAATTGCTAATTTCTACCTTAACTAACGACCGGGAGGAGTAGGAGCATGTTTAATTCCCTCTACTCGAATGTTAAGATACATCCGGCTCGCAGGAAATGGGTGTGTTTCTATGTAATGTTTTTATCTGGGTAGATTCGAAACAAAAAATATAATAAAAAATTATAATATTTTTTCTTCAATGAATAGCTTCATGCAGTTCTATCGACATTTCCACTTAGCTTGTACCTATTACTTATACCTATTTAATAGGGAATGTGATAATCCTTGATTTGTTTACTTTCCTTTTTTATGCTGGAACCATTACGGATGCATCCTGCACGATCTTAAGGATCGCCAATGTTCTTTATCGAATGGACCTTAGATCTTAAATACGCTAATGGATGTGTCTTTACTTAAATACACTCTCACAACACAGCTCAGCCATTGAATAATCTAAGAAAATGAAATATTTAAAAAATAGGGGGTTGTATGGAAATAAGCGCCTGACTCAGTAGGCTGAAGGAGGAAAGAAAAAGTTTCAGTCAACAGCTGGAGTACGCTTGAGAGGATTTTGAGCCTCATCGTATAACGCCTCAAGTCCACTTCTTTAAAGGCTCAGTTCAGGCCTTCTTCTACATTGAAAAGTGAATGGATATTTAAAAAAAGTCCGACTCCCAGGAACTGCGTCATCTTAGCGCGATTCCGTTTTTATCCCCAGTGTCATTTGGAAAGCTTGAAATAGAAGCAGTTATTATTTTGGTTAGACCTTCTTATTCTTTCATGTCATACGTGATAGATGGCAAGGGTACCTAGACAAATAACTACCCTACTACTCTGAGGAATTTTTACGAATTAAAAATGACGAAGAGGCAAAACCATTAATAATAAATTATGATCCAAATAATCCGCTCAACTTCTCTTTTACAATCAATGAATTCAATTTAGCTCTCAATTCCCGCAAAGAAACTACGCCCGGCATTGATCAAATATGCATAACTATGATTAAAAATTTATCCATGCAAAGTAAATTGATTATTTTAAGAGTTTTCAACCGTATCTATTCACAAGGTGAATTTCCGAACGATTGGAGGCTTGCCATTATTGTCCCGATTTAGAAAACTAATAAACCAGCCGACAAAGTTGCTAGTTATCGTCCTGTATCTCTCACATCTTCGCTCTGCAAACTATTGGAGAAACTTGTGGTTAAAAGACTGCAATGGTACTTGGAAACACATAGTTACCCCCATCCTTGGCAGAGTGGATTTAGGGAGAACAGGAGTACTACTGATAACTTAGTGGGCCTGGAAAATGCTATTCATAACGCTTTTAAAGCTAAAATGAGACTCTTAGAGGTTTTTGTTGATGTAGAAAGTGCATTTGATCGCACTTGGAGGCGGCATATTATAAACTCACTCACAAGGAACGGGATTGACGGTTACATCAGTTCGTTCAACATTTTTTAAATGACCGATCTTTCTATGTAAGGTGCGGTTCAAAGTTTTCTGGTATTTTTGTTCAGCAGAATGGTATTCCACAGGGCAGTGTCTTGAGTGCAACACTATTCTGCGTTGCCATAAACGAGGTCCTCAATCAGATACACGCTCCGGTTTTCGGAATGTTGTAAGGTGATGATTGAACAATATACTGTGCTCATGAAAGTGTGGCTTCCTGTTTTACCGAAGTTCAAAGAGCCCTTAGCAATGTTTCTACGTGGCTTAATGAGAATGGTTTTAAAATATCAATAAGCAAGTCAGTGGGGGTTCTTTTTAGCCGACGTAGAATATTGGAGTTGCCTCCACTTAATATAGATGGGGCGGAAATCCAGATTCAACCTGAAGCTCGGTTCTTAGGTCTGACCTTCAACTACACACTTTCATGGACACCGTATTTAAAAGAATTAAAAAAAGAGATGCTTAAACTCTGAATTTTTTAAAAGTTCTAAGCAACACTAAATGGGGAGCCGATCGTAAGAGTATGATAATGCTTTATAGAAGTTTGATTAGATCGAAATTGGATTATGGATGTGTGGCTAATGGATCTGCCAGTACCAGAACCTTAAAAATAATAGACAGTATTCATAATTCTGGTCTGAGAATAGCAACGGGTGCTTTCCGGACAAGCCCCGTAGATAGTATATTGGTAGATGCCGGTGAGCCCCCTTTGCAGTATCGAAGTGATTTTCTGGCCTTATCTTGCTTCGTAAAAATAATTACATCTCCGTATCACCCTTTAAACCACAATTTCAGGAACATATATTTTAATGTTAACAACCTTGCTAATAGCAACCCATTTATACATAGATCCATAAGATTACTGTCCAATGTGGATTTCGATCTAAGCAAACTTCATCAGCTGGCATTTCCAAATCTCGAACTTGGACTTTTCAAGCTCCTAAAATCGATCTATCGATTTCGACCCTGCCATAAAAGTGATCTAGATCATATTATAGAGACAAATGTTGAAATGAGTGAGAAGATCTTTCCAGGAACCTGTGATGCTGTAATTTATGGTGGTGTAACAATATTCTTAAGCTTCATCAGGCTTCAAAGATATCTAATTATTATTACATTAGCATATTTCAACCTCAGCTATTTAGCGACATTGAGAGTTTCGCCTGCCGTAGAATTTATTTGATTTGGGATAGATACATTACTCTAAGCATTAAACGTGAAACTAGACGGGGAGAGGAACAGGAACCAGGATACAAGTTCTACCTCATGTCAAAATACCTACAAATTGGCAGGAATTTTGAAGAAATTCCTACTTGGTACATTGTCAAAGAATTACATAAAAAAAATACAACTTATAACTACTTCAGGTGATGAAGTTGAAGGAATGTATGTGCTGTGGGTTCTTTGATTGGAGTGACATGTTCTGGTGATTAGGAAACAGATTCAAGGATAATATTTCATATTAAGGACACGGTAGAAAACGGTTTGAGAAATATTCATATTCGCTCGTAGATATAGATGTAAGAGTATTAGTTTTAGCAACTCCATACTTCTTTCAGCTGACGAAAAAAGCCTGGAAATCATTGAGGTGTATTTGGAACAGACAAGATTTATAGATTTATTCTCCATCCTGCGGCATCCATCGAAAGGCCAATTCTTTACTAGGATTCTATGCTTTCACAGGCTCTGACAGCATTTCTGATTTGTCAGGAAACCTAAAAAAGTAATGTTGGAAGACATTGGCTCTCTTTAAGGAAGCCAGTACTGCATTTTCAGTCATATCAAAGCCGCAAACATACATTCCTGATAATATTTTAAATATATAAGACAAATTTGTAGTATTGCTGAACTGCTCAACAATTAACAACGAAAGTGTCAACTGTTTATGACAAAAATCGCTCTCTTGAAAATCGACCATCAATAAAGGATGCAATGCAACATCTTATACAGAGTAGTGGAGCAAGCTGGACATATTTTGGGACAAGCAGACGAAATAAGGACATCCTTTCCTATTGAATGGGGTTGGTGGTTGGAGGATAAATCATGGAAAATAAAATGGACAGAGTAACAGGAAATTGAGCATACTTGTAAAGAATTAGCAAAATATAAAATATATATTTGGGTTATTTATATTTTTAAGGCGTTTCAACCTCTGAGATCATTAACGCCAAAACTTCATAAAGCATGTAAATTTAAATGTTAGAGGAATTATCGTAAAATTTAGTGAAAAAAAGGAACTAACAAAAGTAGAGTTTTGGTATTCTTATCTGTGTGTCTGACTTAACATTAAGTCATCTATATTGATTTTATCCATATTTCTTTATCATAAATGAACTTGGCGACCTTGAAAACATATAAATTGACGCCAAACACGATGTAGAAAGAAAATTTCAATCAATCACATGGTATAACATTATTATGAATAACCGCCGCCATCTTGAATCCAGATGATTTTTCGAGATGCCTCCCCTTCTTAAATTAATTGTTTTATCATAACCTACATTTCTGCCAAAGGAAACCTTCTTATCACAATTTGCATTATTTCGATGAAATTGGCCTTGTAGCACCCGAACTATTGGAGACGATCATGAATTGTGTCAGAGAACATTGAGATTCCTTAGAGCTACAGATCTGTTCACAAAAATATAAATAACAATTAAATCTATAAGGGGAAGTAGATCTAGAAAATACACTTGCGCGAGCGCGCGCGCGCGCGTGTGTGTGTGTGTGTGTGTGTGTATGTGTTTGTGTGTGTGTTTGCGCGCGCGCTTGCTTATGTGTGTCTGTGTGTGTGTGTGTGTGTGTGTGTGCGCGTGTTTGCGCGCGCGCTTGCTTGTGTGTGTGTGTGTGTGTGTGTGTGTCATTCTACGTGTATGCATCTACACCACATTTTTAAGTATTTTTCCCCTTTATTATCTTATTTTATTCTGACTATTTAAAAGTTTTTTTTTCTAAAATAGAAATATATTCATTGACTAATTATATGATTGGTTAAACATTAAGTCTATGATTAATCTAAATAACAGATTCAAATAATACACTCTATTACATCTTTACGTCAATTACTTTTCAATTGCACGCTTATACATGGCATTCATGACCCTAGTGGTTGAACTGCCTTAAAACACCAAAATAAAAAAAATAAATAAAAAAAAAAATAACTACCCGACCTTCTCAACGTTCGCTCTAGAAAACAGTATTACCAAACATTTTTCATTTTCTTGTCTTCTTTTAATATAATACTAATGTTACAGATAAATGAAATTTTAAAAAAACAATTAAAATGTGAGTAAAACCTGTTCAAAAGAACGTAATAAATACATTTGAAGTTTCAAGCACTTATTTCTCCGATTGACACCACCTAATCATTCAGAATTGCTTCAGAATCGTTTTCGTAGAAAATTTAGTAAGCTTTCGAATGGTTACATCTCATGTAGCACGCTTTTTCGAACCGTTTCCGGGATATTTACAGATATCTACAAATATCCGAAAACTTTTCATGTCTATGAATAAAGATTTTTTTTCAAATACTTCCTAAACTAAAAATGAAAGCAAAATTTAAAAATCATAGTTTAACTGAATTTTAAACATGCCGACAATATTCCTGTTAAATCACAAGATTGTAAGCCCCCAAATCTAAAATACCAAGTTAAAAAGTTCTTAAATAACAAGATTCCACTTTTCTCAAAAACGGTTACAGATATCATCTTAAAATGGGTTCATTATATTTCCTACGAGAAGAAACCTATAGAAAATTACTTGCATTTGAAATCGAAAACTTAAGCGTTACGATTTTTTTTGCGCGAATTTCACCCAAAAAACCATGTTTCAGGGGATGGATTTTGCTTGTTAACGACCTTGATGTTTCAAATGAGAGAAAAAAATTGTCTACCAAATTCCATTAAAATCTGACAATTTTTTAGCCCGTGAGAGAGCGAACAGACAAGTATGTATATATATATATATATATATATATATATATATATATATATATATACATATACATATACACTCACACACTCACACACACACACACACACACACACACACATATATATATATATATATATATATATATATTATTTATTCTTATAGATGACCCTAAATATCCAAATTATTTTTTATCCTAGTAGGCATGGGGTCATTAAAGCAGTCTTCCCTTTTTTTATACTACTTTATTTATTGGGCCCGACATGTTTCGTGCGTCTTTTCTTCGCACCTCTTCAGGGACACTTCTACAACAAAATATCATTTTTTTGAACATCACAGAAACCTTTTTTTATTATATTAAAACTATCAATGTTCCACAAAATGCATTAAAAAGTTATCATGCTCACCTCCTGTAAGTGGATTGCCAAAATGGCCCTGTCGTTATCTGTCCTTAGTTGTTTTCCTAGTTAAGTCTACTTGTCAAATATTTTTTTAAACATTTTAAACATTGGTTATTAATCTATTATACCATGGAAAATTTGGTGTACATTTTTCAGATCAGTTTTTTGTTCACTGCTATTTTCGAATTTTTTAAAATATAAATATTTTCTTTTCTTTTTCTTTTTAGGGTATTTCTTTCTTTATTTAATATTTTGAATTCTTTAAAATGGAAACCGTGTTTTTTTGTTATTGCATGATTCGTCAATGCTGTACCGTTTTCTTGTGTGTCAATGCTCTTTACGTGTTGTATAATTCTTTTACCTAATAATTGCGCAGATTCCCCAATATAACATTTGTTACAGTCATTGCAGTGGATTTTATAAATATTATATTTTGAGCTTGATGCTTTAACCTTGTCTTTAATATTACTAAATACATTGTTTATTGTATGTTTATATTTCCAGCCAATTTTACAAACATCTTTCCATATTGTTTTTATTTTGTTTTCTATAAGAGGATGATAATCGAAAGTAAAGTATTGCTTAATTGGATTTACATCTTTGTCAATATTGTTATTTAAAACCAATCGTTTCCTTTTTTGTAAAAATAAGTGATTATTTAACGTGGTTTCTTCTAATCTGCCGTTATTTTTAATGAAAAAATGTTTAAGAACTGATCTGAAAAATGTACACCAAATTTTCCATGGTATAATAGATTAATACCCAAAAAAATTTTGAAAAAAATATTTGACGAGTAGACTTAACTAGGAAAACAACTAAGGACAGATAACGACAGGGCCATTTTGGCAATCCACTTACAGGGTTAGTAATAAGCCGGACTCCAGAGTGAGTACTAGGTAACGAGAGGACTTCCTTGCAAGGTAGGACTTAACACTTTTTATAAAAATATGTAATTTAGTTATAATTATTTCAATATTTAGGGTAGGGGTAATATTTAAGTGAGCATGATAATTTTTTAATGCATTTTGTGGAACATTGATAGTTTTAAAGGTTAATAAAAAAAGGTTTCTGTGATGTTCAAAAAAATGATATTTCGTTTTAGAAGTGCCCCTGAAGAGGTGCGAAGAAAAGACGCACGAAACATGTCGGGCCCAATAAATAAAGTAGTATAAAAAAAGGGAAGACTGCTTTAATGACCCCATGCCTACTAGGATGAAAAAGAATATATATATATATATATATATATATATATATATATATATATATATATATATATGTATATATACTCACTCATTTGAACCACCGTTATTATCGTCATCTATATATTTCTAGTTGGAACTTCCGGATTGTGTCGTAAGGTAAACCTCATAAGACGGGCTCCTCCCTCTGCTTTTATTTTTAATTAATTATGCGAGAAAATCATCTAGAAGTTATGGTAATCCGTAAATATTTAAATTAAAAGGATCATGCTATTAGTTAGATGTTCTACTTGGGATAAACAAGAATTATATATTTTAACCAAGTTCCTTCTTTATTCAGGAAAGATCGGATTCATAAAACTGCGCCAAATTGTTGTATGAATCTCCAATGTACTTACTATATATGTCTACTAGATAAGTTGAGCGATTTGCGATTTTTGAAATATTACCAATGAACTGTTACTACTGATCTCTTACGGTAGCCATTACTTGGACACTTTGTTTAAAAACAAACATAATTTTTTTTTTTTTTTTTTTTTTTTTTTTTTTTTATATCAATTATTGTGCATAAGCTACTGAGGCCATGAGCACACATTGAATTCAATCGATTACTGTCGTTGCCTATTATGTTTTAACATACACATATATGTATGTGTGTTAATATTAGTTCCGTTTTTAACATATTCAAGAACTAACCTTACACCTAAACCTAAATCTAAACTTAAATATTTACACATCTACTTATATACAGAAGGTAGTTCCATTTGAAACATATATAGGAACTAACCTTACACCTAAACCTAAACCTAAAGTTAAACCTAGAGTCATTAAATATTTACACTAATACGTCACACAAAATCGTGCGCACACTCAGATTAAAAATACACTCATACAATAAATACAGTCATACAAGAAATACAATCACACAATAAATACAAACACTCAATACATGCTGATTTATAATCAATCTAATCATTGCAACGAAAGATGATAAATAAATATGAAACCTCATTTTTGTTATATAAGACTACACATTTTAATATCTTTAAGAAAATCAGTTACTCTTTTCACTGACGCTTCACTTCTATCTAACAGATCACTAAGATCGTTGGGTAGTCGATGCCGTCTCCTAGCATCTTGGAGTGCCGGGCAGTCCACCAGAATGTGCCGGACATCCAGCAGGCCGTCGCAGTGCTCACACTGAGGACGGCGTCGGCCTACCAGATGATAGCCATGCGTCAGGCGGGTGTGGCCTATTCTAAGTCGGGTCATAACTACATCATCACGTCTGTTGGTTCTGTTAGCAATTCTCTTGTTCATTACAGAAACCTCAATATTTTTCAAAAAAAGGTCTTTGTTATTGTAATCATCTTGCCATTTTTTGTTCACCAATCTTTTCAATAGCAGTTTGAAATCATTTATGTGTAGCGGGGAAGCTGGATCAGCACTCATCGAAGCAGCCTGCTTTGCCAAGATATCTGCTCTTTCGTTCCCTTCTATATTTGAATGTCCTGGCACCCAGAGTAATGTGACTTCATTTCCCCTTTCCTTAATGTCACATACTAACGTAATAATGTCCAATAATAACGGATCTCTGGGAAATTTATCTTTTAATGATGCAAGAGAACTGTATGAGTCCGTACACAGAATTACATTTCGATTTTCGAGGTTTCCATAATGCTCAAGAGCTACTTTTATTGCTAACATTTCCGCATGATACGCACTTGTATATTGATGAAGAGGTACCGAGATTTGTTTTTCGTTGTTTATAAATATGCCACACCCTGCTCCATCGTCTGTTTTAGAACCGTCGGTAAAGATATTAATATGTTCTTCATATTTCTCCATTCTTTCTAGGAACAAACATTTGTAAACTAAAGGAGAAGTATCCTTTTTGCTTAAACGAGCCAATGTGAGGTCTATGTTGAGATCTGGGAGCACCCATGGACTAACAGCTGGATTCTGAACCTCCATTAGGTTCTCCCAGGTCCCCCCATATGAGTGCATGATTTCTTTAGCTCTCACAGCAAGAGGCCTGGTAAAAGAACGTTTCTGACAGTACAGGTCTAGTGATAGATTATCTTTAACGATTTCTCGGAGGAAGTGGTAACTTTTTGTATGTAAAGACGATACATAAGTTAACATCATTTGATTTCTCCTGTGTTCTGGAGGAAGATGGCCTGCTTCTATATATATAGAGTCCAATGGGCTTGTGCGAAACGCACCAATCGCAACTCGCAGCCCCGCATTATACAGCCTGTCAAGTTGGCGGAGCCACGACCTACGAGCTGATCCGTATATGGCACACCCATAGTCAATCCTGGACCTAATAAGAGCGTCAAAAATACGTAACAAAATTGGTTTATCGGCACCCCACTGCAATCTAGAAAGTGTCTTAAGAAGATTTAGAGATGACTCACATCTGTTTATAATATAGTTTATGTGATGTCTCCACCTCAACTGTGCATCCATTAAGAGAACTAGAAATTTATGAGCGTCCTTGAAGGGGACCTCAAAACCGCCCAATGCAAGTTTTGGGCGGTTGTGTGGTCTCCGGAGCCTGCAGAAATGAATTGACGCCGTTTTTTCAAAAGAAAATTTGAATCCTCGCTTAATAGCAATGGCATTAACCCTATTAATTGCTTCTTGTAATTTATGGGCTTCACAGTCTTCGGCTGTATGCGTCTGGAAAAGGGCCAGATCGTCGGCGTAAAGTGATCTGCCAATCTCTGGTTCTATGCTGTCAGCTATGCCATTGATTGCGACAAGAAACAGGGTCACACTTAGGATGGATCCTTGGGGTATTCCGGTTTCCTGCACCTTTTTGGATGATAAAGTGTCTCCAATTCGGACTCTAAATGTCCTTTCTTCGAGGAAACTCTTTAGGAATAAAGGCAATCTACCTTTAAATCCCCATTCACTGAGACGTCGGAGGATATCGTATCTCCACGCCCTGTCGTAAGCCTGTTTCATGTCGAAAAAAATGGCAGTGACATGCTGACGAGAGAAAAAGGCCTTTTGGATATGATGCTCTAATAATGCTAGTTGATCCTGGGTGGAAAATCCCTGTCTAAATCCAGCTTGATATTTTGATACTAAATTATTTTTCTCCAATTCATGAATGAGCCGATAATTCACCATGGCCTCCAGAAGCTTTCCCATACAGCAGAGAAGTGATATGGGCCTATAGCTTCCTGGATCCATGGGGTCTTTACCGGGCTTCAGAATTGGGACGATGATAGATTCCTTCCAAGCAGTAGGGTATTCGCCATTGGCCCACAATAAATTATACAACTCAAGGATTCTTTTTTTCCCCACTTCTGGTAAATTGATTATTATTTCATAGGGAAGGCCATCAAAACCTGGTGATTTCTTCTGAGACGCAGCCTCAAGTGCCCTGTTCATTTCTTCTATTGTGAAAGGGATATTATAGTTATTTGTTATGTTGTCAATTGGTCCGAAGTTTAAAGAACATTTTTCTTCCTTTTCTTTGATGATTTGGAAGTCTTTAGAGTAAGCTGATTGGCCAAACGAAGAGCAATAATAGTCAGCAAAAACGTCAGCGACTCCTTGTGGGTCGCTAACGTACGTGTCTGCACTCACCAAGATAGGATTTTGCCTTATAGTTGTCCTTCCAGAAATCGCTCTTATTTTGCTCCAAACTTCGGACGGAGACGCATCTCGAGTCATCGTACTTACATATGAAGCCCAGGACTCTCTCTTTTTCTGGAGTTTTATTCGTCGTTCTAAGGCCCTAGCCTTTTTAAAGGCTATTAAATTAGCCTCCGTAGGATATGTTTAAAGCGATTAAACGCACTTTTTTTGCTTCTGTTAACGACTCTACACTCCTCATCCCACCAAGGGACAGGGGGTTTCCTTGTATGAGATGAGGTGCGAGGGATCGCCTTTTCTGCTGCATCATTAACAGACTTCAGTAACATTTGAAGTGTTTCATGCGCAGGGTAACCCGAGGGGGGCAAAATAAACCATTCTCGGAATTTTTCCCAATTTGCTTGTTTCAAATTCCATTTTGTAGGTTTTCTGAATTCGTTGTATCTCCCAGCTTGGCTAACCAATATAGGGAAATGATCGGAGCGGTGAAGATCATCCAGAACAGTCCACGAGAGGTACCTTAACACTGAAGTGCTTGCAATTGTTAAATCTATAGTGTCCATGGTTCCTGAGGATTCACAGAAATGAGTGGGCTTTCCATCGTTTAGAAAAACGAGGTCCAACTCCTCTATCAACGAATATAATAGTCGTCCTTGAGGTGAAGTTCTCCTTGAGCCCCAGGAAACATGGTGAGTGTTTAAATCTCCAAATATTATTATTGGAGGAGGCAACTGCTCTATGATGATCCTCACATCTCCAATGCAGTATCCTCTGCCGTCCGGGAGGTACAACGAACACAGCGTAGCGGTGATTGGGGTCTCCAATCGCACAGCAACAGCCTGTAAATCAGTGTTTATAGGTATTTCCTGTGCCCCTAGGTTCTCCATTGTGTACAGAGCCACTCCACCGTGCCTCCGCCCACCCTGGAGAACACCAGGTTCTTTATGGGCACACTTTTAACCTCTCAATGGCCGGGCTGTACCTTCAGGAAATTTTGTTTCCTGAAGAGCCACAACCAAAGGCTTACATGTTTGCATCAGAAAGCGTAGTTCGTCGCTATGTTCAGTAAAACCTCGGATATTCCATTGAAGGAAATTATTAAAGAGCATTTTGGGATCATTTTAATTTCATTCTGACTTCTGTAATGGTTCTTCTGTAATGGGTTTCTTTGGCCCTCGCTTCTTTCCTTTTGGCCAGCCTTTCTTTCTTTTGTCATTAACTAACGTATATGGTCCACCACCGGGATCATCTTCCTGGTCCACGGGTCCTTCGGCCCCTGGGCTTGAAGGAAGGGATAGTGGGGTATCTGTTCCGTTATTCTCGATTGTACGGGGAGTTTGTCTCCCTGTTTGTTTTACTTCATCCACCAAAACGGATGAAGTAGAGGGGAAAGAGGAAGGGGGGAGTATGGTAGAAGGGCGAGGGAGTAAAGTTGGGGGTGGTGGATAGGGGTTGGTGGGTAGAGGAATGGGAGTATTGGGAGATTTGGGAGCAGATTTGGCATTAACTTTATCATCCTTTGTCTCATTTTGTACAGCTCTGGAGTAACTTCCTCTCCAGGCATATGACGCACTGTTAACCAAAACTCGAGCTTGTTTGAATGTCATATCCTTAATTTCAGCACGTAATTTTTGTATTTCTAATTCTATTTTATATTCTTGACACTCCTTTGAACGGGCGTTATGAGGTCCTTCACAATTCGGACATTTGGGTTTAGCCGGACAAGGATTCGGACTGTGTGCAGCGTAACCACAGACACAAATCTCTACCGTTGACCGACATCTCAACGCCGAATGACCAAATTTCTGACACTTATAGCAGCGCATTGGGGGTGGCACGTATGGTCGCACTTTCAATTTATAGAAGGCAGCCTGAATACTGGAAGGGATCTCAGGTCGATCAAACGTGAGCATCACGCTTCCAGTGAATTGTCTTGTATCTTCTGCACCGTTCTCAGATCTTCTCTTTCGAAAAAATCTGCGAACAGCGATTACGCCCTGGTCTTTCAATCCCTCTAAAATTTCACCATCAGTACAATACTCAAAATCATAGCAGGTTATCATACCTCTGGATGAGTTCAGCGTTTTATGCAGTTCTGCTTTGACACTGAACTCACCCAGGGTTGCTGCTTCGATTAGTTTATCACTCTGCGGCTTGCTAGACGCCTCGATTAATAAGGACCCGTTTGGCACTTTACTAATTCCTATGACTGTCCCAAACTCTTGAAATATTAATTTGTTGATAAGAAACGGAGAGACTTTGGCAAACGTTTGTCCATCCGTCCTACTTAGCACAACAAATTTTGCAAATTTGGCTGTGTTAGGACTTAACACTTCAAGCAACCTTTTTCTGCCTTTTTTAAACTTCTTCTTCTCGGGTGACTTTGGAGGTGTTGTATACGGCTCCAAAGTAAAACGAGAAGCAGAAAATTTTCCCGTAAAACTATCCTTGATCATATTTTGGCTCTGAGCCACCCAGTCGATTCAGAGCCAAGAACTTTAATATTACTCATTTCCTTACCGGCCTTGATGGGGGTAAGGGTTTGTTTTTCAGAAGTATTTGTATGGTCCGTTTCCATGCAGGTGTCTCTCAGAGGGGCCTGCTTTCCCTCTGAGTTATCCGTTAAGATCAGTCCGGCTATATTGTTATTGCTGGTTGTAGGGAGACAAGGTTTAGGCAACTCAGACCCCTATTCTTCGTCACCGAGTCTGCTGGTGGGGCTGCCACCTAGGCCGGCAGACCGGCACAGTTCCTCCCGAAGGAGAGGATCCGCTCAGCAGGGGAGGTGTCCCTGCCTCATGACGGATCCCCGCCTCTGCTTTTCGCCGTTCATGTACTATACAAGAACGTTGCCCAGGGGGTACCGCGGGGAGGAAAAGCAGTAGGCGTTGACGGGAATCAGGTATACTAGGAGATGCTAAGCAGTGGAATAGGGCACTATAGCTTAGCAGAGCTCCCAAAAGAAGTCGGACGGCTCCCATATCCGCACGTCCGCTCCAGCAACCCTTTAGCCCGCCCATCTACCCCCCAACAAACATAATATTTATATATAGTACACTACAAAATCAGTCCAAAATCGAATTTCATTTATTAAATTGTTTCTATTCTCTTTTGGTTTCCTTTTCTTCGTCTTTTCATTTCGATATTTCTATTTATTTACTACCAATTAATTTAATTGAAACGTCCTTTTATACGTAACCCACATTCTTGGGTAATTAGAGCAATTTATTTTTCTATTACCGTCTGTTTTAAAATGAAAATTTTTGTTGGACTGTTACGTGCAATGTTTTTTATTATTATTAATTCATAACTGATTATCATTTTGTATAAAAATTCTAAATATGTAAAGGCTTTTAAATATGCAAATAGCCTTTGATCCAATCCAGCATTATTCTTAATGACAGAGCCACACACACACACACACACACACACACACACACACACACACACACACACACACACACACACACACACAAAAAGTCCTGACCCAGAGACCAGACCAGGTTTACTATTTGTTTTCGGGATATAAACACTCGAAGTATATAATCCGTGTTTTTACTATAGCTGTATATAGCCCTGGAATATTGGACTGCTATCTTTGTCATACATTGTGACATATTTTTGACCTGTTTTTGGGGATTTTGTTTTATGATATGAGTAAGATAGTTTTCTTCCGTGATATCACCAAATAATATCTTCAAATAGAGATTTCCTTAAGCGTTGGGCTTTGTTTCCTACCACATATTTTTTTTCGCGGCACAACTATGGCTTTCATGAGTTCCTGTTAGTGCACTATACATCCCTTATCTTTATCATGATTGGCTGTATCCAGGGCGTACATTTCCAGCAGTAAAATGTGCTGAATGAGATGTACTAACAACACGGGATTTGGACTTCGAGTTTTCACATCCCGAAAACAAGTACCGCGTGCCCTATTAAAACTTCTGTCAGCAAGATTAAATTTCCTGTTATGTGTCATATAATAGTTTTCAAGAAAAATGTTAAGCAAACTCACTTTTTGGATACGCCCTGCCTCTGTCTCCCATGTTAGAAAATGGATCTTTGAGGCTCAATATCTCGAAAATGAATACCGCTTGGAGGGTCCTATCTTTTTAGTCGCTTCCTCCCTCCCCCGTATGGAGGAACCCGGCTTATAAGGTTGATCACATGACGCAATCCAGAAGTGCCGACTAGAAAATTTTGCGTTTCAGAACCCCTAGAGACCGAAAATGAAGGTGATTCAAATTTGTATATATATATTTGTCTGTTCGCTCTCTAGGTCGAAGACGAATGGTCCGATTTTGATGAAATTTGGTACAAAAATCCGTCTTCCAATTTGAAAGGTCAAGTTCTTTAACCAGCAAAATCCGTACCCTGGAAGATAGCGTTTGGGGCGAAATTCGCGCAGAAAAATCGTAACGCTTACGTTTTTGAGTTCATAAGCTTGTAAGTACACGTTTTATAGGCTTCTTGGGCTAGGAAAACGAATGAAACCATTTTCAAGGCGATAGCATAAACCGTTTTCGAGAAAATTGGAAAAATAGTTTTTGAATACTGAAATTTTGGTTACTTTTGGAGTTAAGGAAGGGTTAGAAAAAAATATTTTATTAACAGACATAAAACGTTTTGGTAACTTTGTATACTTTCCTTAATATCTCGAAAAAGGTTGAGAATCTTGGTAAACGGAAGAATACCATTAGAAAGCCTACTAAATGCTCTACGAAAAAGGTTCTAATGAAAGTTTTGATGTCAATCGGAGAAATAAGTGCTTAAAACTTTAAAGTAATTGATTTCGCTTATTCGAACTGCTCTTTTTGTCTGTTTTTATTCCTTATTATTTTTTAATTGCTTATAGGTCGATAATGTATTTGATAATAAATCAGGTTAAGAAAAATAAGAAAATCAATTTAAT